>JRZD01019979.1:26024-37614 GCA_000826945.1 Eimeria nieschulzi
GCCGCTGCCGCCGTTGAAGTGTCCCCGGCTCTGTCTCCTCGTCGCTGCTGGCTGCCCCCAGCACAACCCCGCTGAGCCCGTCTGCCACGAGGCTGTTGAGGCCCTGCAGGCCCGCGGGAGTCGTCTGGTGGAGGAGTTTCCCCACCAAGCGTGTTGAAGTCCTTCTGGGATGCGGCTGCAGCCTTATGGAATCTGTCTCCAGCACGGCAATTAACGCGTCCCCATAGAGAGCCTTGACATGCAGAGACGGCAGGGACATCTCCACGGAGACAGGGGAGGCAAACGAGGCCTCAGCCTCAAAAAGCAAATCTCCGTCCTCCTGAAGCCCTAAGATCCTCCACGATCCCAGCTGGGGGTCTAGGCCACCTGCTGCAGCCCCTGCTGCTGCAGTGGAGTCCACAGCAGCAGCAGCCACAGCTGGAGACGAGGAGACACCAAAGGAGACAGGCCTGTTGACATTTAAACCCTCAATAGATACCTCGCCTAGGCCGCCAACGCTAAGCACCACCCCAGCTGTGCCTGCGGCCGTAAAGGCCTGAGGAGCGCCGCGGCTCTGAAGCGTCTCCCGTATCCAGCGACTCAGGGCCTCACCTCGCTTGGCAAGCACCATCGTCGCTCCCGTCTCCAGCTCCACCTTCAAGAGACTCTGGCCCCCTGGCAGGGTCTCCAAATGCGTTGATGCACGCTGCGTCTCTGAGGCATTGGCTACAGAGAACACAGAGCCAATGAGGCTCCCGTCAGCAGCACGCAGCACCAGATCAAAGGAGACACTCCGAACCTCCACAGGAACATTTGCCCCAAGAGGAAATGCAGCTGTGGCGTGCGTCTTGGCTGTTACCGTAAAAATGTCTGCATGCGCCTCATCCAGGTGTACAGACACCGTTTCTATCTGCAGTTCCTGCAGCAGCTCGCTGGGGTTGAAGCCGGGGAACAGAGACGGGAAGGGCGGCAGCTGAGGACGCAGCTTCATCAGCTTGAGGCCCTCCGACAGCCAAAGAGGTGCAGCAGCACCAGAAGGCAGCGTGGCTTTCGTTAGAGACACCTCGAAATACGCGGGTGTCTCCGCTAGGGCTGAGGAGAACAAAAGAGAGAGACTCCTGCTGCTCTCCTTAGTCACAAACAAACCACCTGCAAAGCAAACAGAGAAGACACCCCGAAAAACAACCAGCGAAATGCCCACCAGCCTCGCCGCGCGTCTGCCCTTAAAACTCTCCACCAGGATCCACACCAGCGCCTCAGCAGGAGGCAAAAGGAGACAGCAAAACACGACAGCAGACAAAAGGAGACAGCAAAACGCAGGAGAGGGTATGTGGCTCACCTCGGAGTTGAAATCGATTTCTGCCCTTGCGAATGGAGGCGTTTGGCGTTTGCATGGCCCCGACGACAGTTCCTTTAAAGGCGAGGAGGAGATCCACCTGTCCCAACTCCAGTGAGGCACTTGAGGCACTCTCCAGCAGCGCCGTTGCCTCTAAGAGGATTCCGTTAGGAGCCTCATCGGCCTCGGCCCCTTCTGCGTCTCCCCGTCCGGAGAGATAAGCCTCCACGTTCCCAACTCCCACGACCCGCAAGTCGCTCACTGCGACGTCGGAGAGACCCCCTAAGCCCGGCATTTCAATGACACTCTTCAGGGCCAACGGAGACACCAAAATAGATCCGAATGGCGTCTGCACCTCGCAGTCTGCCGATCCAGAGAACTCCAAAAGAACCTTCTGCTGTTCCGCGAAGGCAGCGGCAACGGAGCCAAAGCGACGGGCAGCAGCGGGCAGCTCAGGCAGCCTCAAAACCGTCTGAAGGGGAGCCCGCATATCCACCGCTGCTGCATCCTCGGAGACAGCCGCAAAACCACCAATCGCAGCCAAGGCAGAGGCGGGGCTGCTGCTTCCCACAGCCTTACAGGTGAGGTTGTCTACGTCCGCCTGCATGTGGCCAAGAGGCAGCATGAGCTGCGCTCTGCTGCTCGGCTCTACAGACACCACAGCCCCTGCGGGAGTTGGGACCGATGAGGCCTCAGCCTCCATAACGGCAGCAACGTCGGCATCCACCGACATACGGGGCACCTGCAGCAACACGCGGGGGCCCAAGGGGTTTGTAAATCGCAGCACCATCAGGCCGGAGATAGGCACGCTGTAGTCCGAGGCAAGGGGCCAGTTTATCTGCATCTCCTCGAATTCCACTGTTTCCAAACGGTCTGAAACGCTCCCCAGATTAGGAACAGGCATCTCCAGCGTCAGCCCATCCAAGGCCTTGAGGACCCACTTGGCTGTCTCCTCCTGCTTTTCCTTCTGGTCCTCATTTTCGTCGAGGGGAGGCGGGGCGTATTTTCGCACAAAAGCAAAATCGGCCTCATTGGGATCCGTCAGGAGCCTCACCTCCAGCTGCGGCAACTCGGAGACAGGCAGGGGGGAGACAGCTGCAGAGAAGAAGGCGGAGAGTCGTTTCTCTGCATGCGGCTGAGCTTCGGGGCTTAAAAAGCCTGCTAATGCCAGCTGATTCATTCCCTCTTTAATGCTCATTTCGCGGCAAAAGAGGACGCCGACGGGAAGCCCCTGAAAGGTCAGCTGCATCCCCACAGCACCCAGGGCCACACTGGCGGGGGCCCTTGAGGGCAGCAGCACGCTCGTCACAAACAGCCAGCCGCCGTCTTTCTCCCCTAGAACAACAAACTCCTCCACCTTTACGTTTTCCACGGAGCCCATCCCCTCCATCTCCAACTCGTGGTCAAGCTTCATCCCCGGAAGAGACAACTCCCCCAACGCGAACTCTGCCTTGATGTCGACGGAGCTCTTTACAAAGACAAGACGCACATCTCTCTCAGTCGCCATGAGACGCACGAGGTCTACAAATGCTGTCCCCTCTCCCTCCAGCTTCAGGTCGCCTTCCATGCTAAACGCAGCGTCCAACCAGGCTGTGTTCTTCAACGCAGGACCTGCTGCAGCTGGTGCTGCTGCACCTTCCGCTGCCAGCCTACGCGCCACTCCACCCCCGTCCTCGAGATGCTTCAAGGCGGACGCACCTCCGTCTCCCTCAGGGCCTCCAAGCCGCACACGCGGGACAAAGGAGACAGCAGGAGACACCGCAGGGGCTTCAGGGGCCTCAGGCTGAGACTCCCCTAGGCCCGGGGCTCCTTCTGCAACAACTTGAGGAGGCGCCACAGACACCAGCGTGGCCACTACAGAGCCGATCCGAGGGCCTTCAGGCGATCCCACGTGCATGTCTCCCTCGAACACCAACTGAAAACAAACGAAAAAAGACACACGGGCCTCAAAGAGACAAAAAAGGAGACAGCCAGAACACAAGAGACAAGAGACACACGAGCCTCAAGGAGACACAAAAGAGACAGTCAGGGCACGCCAAGAGACTAGAGACACGCGAGCCTGCAGGGGACCGCTAAAGAGACACAACACAACAAGAGACAAGGGCCAAGGGCCACACGGCCCTCAAAGAGACGCAAAAGGACAGACAGAGCACATCAAGACACTAGAGACACACGAGCCTCAAGGAGACAGAAAAGGAGACAGACAGAAGAGATCACGAGAATCCACCTGGGCAGCAGCACCTCCGAGGAACAGCAAAACCCCAACGAGAGAGGAGACAGCCAAAAGAGGCTGGACAGACTGCAAGGCCTTGTGAGCCACTTCCCCTCACCTGTTTCATATCAACAAGAGAATTCGGTCCCAGCGGATTCGCCACGCGGGCCTGAAGCTGGGCCGTAATGAGCACTCTGTCCTTCGCCGCTGGGTGTTCGCTGAGCCTCATGTCAGTAAATCTGAGGCCCTCCACCATGGCAGTCAAAGGCGAGTCTCCTCGTGGCTGTGGGGCCCTGCGAGGCCCTGGGAGGGCGGAGGCCTGCGGGGGAGCAGTCGACTCCAGTGGGGCTAAAGCAGCGGGCTGGGCACGAGGGCTCACGGCAAGGCCGTGGACGGGCGTGGTGAAGGCTGCGGCCAAGACGGCAGCAGCGAAGACAGGCTCAGAACAGAAGGTGCCCCTGGCATCCATTTCCACCAGCTCTCCCGAGAGAGACCTCGCCATAAGACTCCCCAAGGCATTGAGAAACTGCTTCTTGGCCTCAACTCCCACGGAGGCGTTCTCCGGGGATCGTAAAGGCCTCAACTCCCCCTTGAAGGTGTAGACATTCTCGCCCCTATCCATTCGCAAGGGGCTGACGGAGCGCATGCTTCCTATAGGGACCCCGAGGTAGCTGACCTCAAACTCCACGTCTCCCAGCGAGACCACCGCGGTGGGGCTCTCGTTAGTAAAACCAACTGTAGTGACCATTCGAACACTGTCTCTGTCGCTCTCACTCAAGTCCAAAGACAAGACGCGAAACGGAGACCCTCCTGCCCCCTGCTTCGCCATCAGAGCCGGACCTGAGGAGCCACCAGAAGCCCAACAGCCCCAAATATACAAACACAAACCTTACTAACGCCAGCATGCATCCTGGCCAGTCTATAGAGACAGCTGGGTGCCTCGGCTGCAAGCTTAAGGCTCGCCCTCTTACCCTCTACGTCGACGTTCATCACGAAGGGAATACTTCGAAAGGTCAGTCCCATGGCGCGGATGTCCGTGAGGCCCGAAATGGTCCATTGGACCACTCCGGTGCGCAGCAAATCGCCAGCCTGCTGCCCCCAAGCCTCCGCGTCTTCAATCTGGAAAGTTGTGCTGAGGGCCACATGCGCCGCGCCTTTCCTGAGGTTCATTTCGGGGAGATCAAGCGATCCCAGACGCTTCCCGCGCCACTCTGCTGAGGCTTTGGCTGCCCTCACGGTGGCCCCCATGGGGGGCGGCTGCAGCAGCTGGATAGTCATCTGTACTTCGAAACCTGAGGGATAGACTGCGCCAATATCCGTCGAGTTGACCACAAAACGGGACGAATTAACGACGGACCGAACGATTTGCGGCGCTATTAAGCAGAAGAAAACCGGCAAAAAGACAGCCAAAAACAACAACCCCACCAAAACACCACACAACACTTTTCCGCGCTTCGTGCCAGGCAAACGGCAAAACCAACCGCTCGCCTTCGAGCTGGCGAGGGGAGCGCATGTACTCCCACTGCCGACATTTTTATGCCTCCAGGAGTCTTTTACGGCTCCTGCACTAGCCGTAGTAGCAGCGCCTCCTCCAGCCCCTGACGTCCGTGTCGCCTCTCCATCTGCAAGGCTATTGGGAGCGGAATCCAGCAGCGACTCGTCCGAAAGCGCGTCTCCCTCCGGAGAAGAGGAGTAGGGTTTGTCCGTGCGGCGGCCCAACCTGCTGCTGCTCGTTTCCGCAGGCTGGAGATGCCCACTGGCGTCCTCGGGAGCAGATGCATGCATCGACTCCGTGGGAACGATAAACTCACTTGCGCCTCGCCCAGCAGGAGAGGCGCCTTTGAAAAAAGCCATTCTTTCAAAAGAGCTCGCGGAATAGCGCAGAGACGCCGCAAAAAGAGACTTTTGGGGGCCTGGGATCGAAGGGCGGGGATCGCCACTCCGACAGGAGCCTATAAGGGCCTTGCCTTGAGGCTCCTGCTGCTGCAGACGCAGCCAAGAAGGCACAACCGTTGCTAAGCTACCAATCCCTACTGAAACATGAACGCATCTCAACCCCTGATGAAAGAAAATGTCAGCGCCTCAGAGATGACCAGTGGAAAGAGCTGCTAGCCTCTGAGCTTCCATCCTACGGCGAATCGCCGGCTTGGCCGCCGAATTCGCTCTTCAAGCTGCGCATAAAACTCTGAAAAAGCCTTCTGTGCAATTCGCTTTTTAAGGCGGCCTGCAAGCTTCCTAATGGGGCCCCACACAACCTCAGAGATCCACAAAAAGTGTGTCAGAATTTCAGCAGTAGACGCAAGCTGCAGTGTACGTACTCTGTGGCAAAATTATTTTGCAAAAGATCTGACAGAAAGCGGTCCGGCCAGAGGCAGAAATCGGGCCACTCTCTTTGGACTGTGTGTTACTCAAAAGCCGCAGGACCTGTCTGTGGGGGAGCGGATGCCTTTGTATGTTTGAAACAGAAAAGACACTGAACTCCCAGAAGAGGGAAGAACAGTGAAAATAGAAGGCGAAGCAGCTCTAAAATGTCAAAGGCAATCATAACCACAAAGTACCCGAACGGAAGCATATGTTCCAATTTGGGTCTGGGGTGCGCATGGCACTGCAAGGTGCTACATGCTTATTCCACCCTTTTTCAGGAACAACAAGAAATAGTTTATTGTGTGTGCATGCATCAAGCGGAGTATTCAAAACTTTGCTATTTGATTGTCAAAGTAGTGGACGATCAAGCCTCCTGCATTCATGAAGTTTTAGGGGTGGGGAGACGAGATAGCAAAAGGAACATCATTCTGCTTTTCCCTGACACACCGTAATAAATACAATTTGAATATGGAAAAGGATTTTATGCCCGTCCACACGCTGAAGCGTTCTTTCTAATACACTAAGAGCCACAAGGCTCTTTCTGTACTGCTCCCTAACGCACACTTTGTTTCAGAGACTCGCCTCTTCGCCATCAAAATGCACTGGAAAGTAGCAAGTGTAAATCAGCATCTCTAACCAAGTGCAGGTTTGAGAGCTGCATGGCGTGGCTGCAGTGACAACATTTTCAATACAAAGCGTCTGTATCGGCAGACCCTTGAAACACAGCCATACGTCCCCTCCCCTACCTCCATCCCCCGAGGCTGCTGAGAAAGCCCGGAGAGGTTTTATGAGTTTGTTCCGCCTAAACTATGCAGGGCTTGAATGGCCGGTGATGCGCCCTGACGTCAGCTGTAGTCAGAATTAGCGACTTTCGCGTCCCGCGTAATGTGAATTGTTCTGCTACAAACGCTTCTTTTTGCGTTGCGCCGCGCGTCCTCTAGACAAACAAAAGTAAAACTGTAGTTTGAAAGAAACAATTGGAACTGGGAAAAAGAGCACAGACGGTCACCCACTACAGCCCACTGGAAAGGCCTACGGCAGCATAGCGTAAGAAACAACCTCCATCCTCTCTCTGGCACAGACTAACAGTAAGTACGATTTGAATATTGCACTGGGTGTTCTACTCGAACATATCCTGAAAAGTACCTTCTGATTCGTAATTTTGCACAGGGCTCTATGTTACCCTACCTTCCCTGGGTTCTTAGGTGACAAGCTGAACTGAGTGTTCATTGCAATTAACTAATAATCTTATAGGCTTGCCTATTTTCATTTCTAAACGCACAAGACGCACGAGTGGATGCAGTAGCACTAGCTGTGTGCGATGCTTTGATGAGGTATTGCGTATCTCCATGTCAGCGGCAGTTTGATGGTTTCTCGAGCCCTCAGTTTCAACTTTCATTTGTTTATTTTTGCGCTTTAGATCCAATGAAGGAAATCAAACCAGAATTTATTTCTTTTGTCGCATCTAATTTTTGCATCGTTTCTTCCAGTGCCTGTAGCGCGGCATCTCCATCCCTCGTTAGTTGTATTCGTGCATTCGCAATTTCCACTATGCTCAGTTCTACTTCTTGCCTTCTCCGCTGGGTGTTTAGCAGCTCCAAGCGATCGAGTTTTGCTTTTGTGGTTCCTTGATGGTTTTCACTTTCGCCCGGTGGTTTGCAGTTTGTTGCGCTTGCTCTGCAAGCTCAGTAGCAGCGCCTGGAAAGCCCGGGCAATGGAGAGCATGATGCGTCCTCTCCCTGAATGCGGATGCTGCCGTGGGTTTTTTGGACCGAAAAACCCTGGGCCTTCTTCTTATCTCGGTGCTCCTGGGCCCCATGGTGTTCCGACTCCCAGTGTCTGCGTACTAACTGCTCCCCTCTACTCACGAGCACAATGTGCTGTTGGCTTTGGCTGCACGTCTCCGATGGTCTCACGTTGAGTGGCCTTAAAGGGTGGCGCTGCAAGGCTCTCCTCAAGGCAGTTGATGGCTGTAGTTACAGCTGGAGCTGGCCCAAGTTTGCTGGTTGCCTCTAACTGGCAAAGGAGAATTAAAATAATAAAAAAGGCAAAGGTCTGTGCCAAAATGAGGAACCGTTTTATGGCCAAACTCGAGTCGTACAGAAGTCGAAGTTCAATAATCATCATCAACTGCCACAGAAGTGCGGCACTCCATCTGGAAATGATGAAGAGGAAAAGTACACTTCAAAGAGCGATCACGCAAATATCAGTTCTTAAAATCCGTCTTTTACTTTGCGTTCAATCTCAGGTTAACCTTCAAGCCCCTTAACCACTAAAGACAAATTCGAAAGCCACCAAAGTTCACAAATTTGTAGTGCAGAGACCTCTATTAGATTCACTTTGCATGCTTCAGTAGTCTTTAGCATGAACACAATCTGCTTAAATTGGCAATGACAGTTGAGCCACAAGGCCATTGGATGTGGCAGCCTGCTGCACGAACGGAGTATAAGTCTCAGGTGGTAGCGGGACGCTATAACTGGCTTTATGCGTCGATGAAGGTCGAGTGGAATCTGTAGCTGAAATTCAGCCTTTCTTTTCTTCCTTTTAACGCATTAAGTTCTTTCTCTGCAGCCATGATGAGCATTTTATGTTTCGCAAGTTGCGCTTTTCTAAAGCCCTTAACCCTAAACCCTTATTCGCCCGTCACCAATTCCACGGCTACAGCAACTATCTTCTCTCCTTGGCTTCAGCAAAGCTGGCGTATAATTTGTCTAACTGTTTCACACTGGCTCATGCTCCTAGTCCAGCATTACATCAGTTAGAAAGTAGCATATATGCAGAAGAAGTTTGCCTGATGGACTTACTAACGGTGCTGAGAAACAGACAGCTGTCTGTTGCTGCAGCTGCAGAGCACTTTTTAATTCCGGGCAGTTGCCCAATCTAAATCGGCCAAAAGGTCTGCCAAAGCCAGGCGCTATCAGCCAAGATGCATGTAATATTTTTACCTCAGCCAGCTGGTATGTTATGCGTAGTAAGTAATCACCGTTGATGCTGACTCGGGTCTCACATGGAAAGAGTTCAGAGTTTGATGGCAGATAATTCAACAACAAATCAGGACAATGTTCATTAAATAAGGCATAATATTCCCGCTTTATTTCATGAGTTTTCGAGCATCTCGATGAAAGATGAGCGGCGTGGTCCGGTCTGGGATATGTCAGTTATGGTTACCGTCGGTGTGGGGCCGAGGCATGTGCAAATAAAGGGCAGGCTGCTCCCGAAATAACTCTATATATAGAAATTTACGGCATTTGTCTTTTTTGTTGTGTTGTCAATTTGCTTTTCACTTGTTTCTGCTGTGTTGCTTTGTGCTGACTTCGCTGGATAGTACCAGCGTGTTGTGCCATTCAGATATTCGAGCTGAAATCAAAAACCACCAAAGTGGTTGTGTCTTTTCCCTCATTGTTTTGTAATATGTTATGTTGTTAGTGCATGTTACAGTTTGTTTCACCGTAGTGTCTTGCGCTGGGTTCCCCCAGAAACGGAGTGTCTGTGCACATCAAAACGATCACCGCTCATTCCAACCACCGTGATCACTCCATTATTTCTTTTTTATAATTCAGTTTTGGAAATAGCTTTTTAAAAAATGTTCCGTAGGGGCAGAATGTACAGCGACAAAGTCGGGCAATGGTCACCTATGAGCCTCCGCAATGCGCACTACACAATCGAAAAAGCAATCCTCCGGGTTCCCGCGGGAGAAGAGGCAGAGGGTCAAGCAGAAATAGAAGCAGGTGCCTCCCATCACCTGCATGTCGATGCGAGGGGCCGCAGCGTTCATGGCAGCAAAGGCAATCATGCAAGCTGGCAAGGCAGACGCAACCCTCCTGTCTTCAGGAGAGTTCCCAACCGAAGTCGAAGTTCCTCGAGCGTCCGGAGCGGCTTGCAAAGCTCCAGCCGCTACGGTTTGATGCGCCGCTCTGCCTCGCCAGACGGCGGCGAGCACACGGGTCAGAACACAAGACAAAACACAAGACAGCCGTACTATGCTGGCCGTTCGCCTGGCCCCCGTATTTCCTCTAGCCACCGACATCACCACCCCCTGGACCGCCGTGAAGGACAGCATGAGGTGTACGAGCGGCGCCGTCTGCGGGACGACCTGATCCCCGACGCTGGCCATGGGGAGGTGGGGAGGTGGGACGGCTGCAGCAACAGCCAGTCTCCCGCTGCCCCTCCTCGGATTCGTCGGATTAATCGGGGAGGCGGCGTGGGAATACGAGGGAGAGGGAGGCAGGCCTTTGGAGCCTGGGGCAGATTCGGCGGAAGAGACAGGAGACGCAGCCACTCGTACTCGCCGACGGCGGACTCCGAGGAAGATCACAAACGGTCGAGAAGCAGAGAGAAAGCCCGCAGACGCCGGCAGGTATCAAAAAGGCTTCAATTTCCACAAGATGGACGGAAAACGACAGGCCTGCTGAATCGGTCGCTAGCACCTCAGAGTGTCTGTACAGTGCGAGTGCTTGTGTCCTGCCGGCACCAGCAGACGCAGAAGTTCATTTCTGTTTTAACTGGCTGTGTTTCTTGGCTCTGCCTCAGTACGAGACAATTCAACGCTACTGCCAACCAGGCGGCGAGCAGCAAGTCTGCTGGGACGGTTTTCAGTGGGTGAGGAAAGGAGATCAGAGGGGTGATGTAATGTTCGATCAAAACATGAATGCCACGCGCAAAGCCCGTAGGCTGCACATTGGTGAGTTTCTTTTGCTTTTCCTAGCCCTGTTAGCTTGCGTTTGCTGCTTGCTGTGTACATACAGTCTGCGGAATACAGAGTGGAGGTAAAACCTCGCGTTCATTTAACCACCTTTATGCAATTTACAATCAGGAGTTGTGCACGCGAGTTTACGAAAGGGTGGGGTTGTTGTTATTATGTTGCTCTTTGCCGCTGCAGGCAACTTGCCTTTGCTGTTGGAAGCGACCGAAGAGGAGTTGAAGCAGTTTCTTTGGGACAGCATGCGTCTGATGAGCGGCAAGTATCTGACAGGCGAATGCCCCGTTTTGCACGTGTGGTTTTCGAAAGAAAGAGGCGGCAATTACGGATTTGTTGAGATGGCTTCTGTGGAGGACGCACAGGCAGCCATCGCCCTAAACCCACTAGTGTGGAAGGGCCAGCAACTCCGCATCAATAGACCCACAGACTGGAAAAAAGAGTCTGCTGTTGTGAACTTTGCAGAAATCTCAGGGTATGCTGGGACATGGCAATGTTCGTCTTGCTTCCGTCTTGCTCGATTTTTCTCTGTTTGTTTTTCGGTCTAATTCTGTGTCTGTCTCTCTGCCGCCGGAAGGAGAGGACAAGATGAAAGTGTGTGTGTGCGTTAGAATTGGCTCCGTCTGCGCCACCGCATCGCTGCCTGTTTGTTTGAAGTCGCATGCAGCCCCGTGTGTTCATTTGCTGCTTTTGTTTGCTGTGCAGCGTTGCCAACGTTGCTCTTTTGGAAAGTGTTGCCGCAGCAACGGCAATAGCAGAGACGACAGGCGACAGTTCGGCTCTCGCGAAGCTTCTCTCCGCTCTATCGGAGGCATCACGAAACGTTGTTGTGTGCGTCTATCCCTCTCTTCCGCGATGGGTTCAGCAAGTACACAGCAATATTAAAACATTGAATCATTGCCGCATGCAGGGATTAGCAGAGAAACAACGAAAACACACTTTAAATGTTGTTCTGCCGCAGCGAATTTCTCGCCAAGTGTCCAACGGGCCTCACCACAAAAAT
>JRZD01019980.1:1892-37550 GCA_000826945.1 Eimeria nieschulzi
TTTCACATTTTCTGCTGTTTCAGATGATCAAGCTGAGTGGATGGAAAAGCTGAGAGCCGACCAGGAGGAGCAGAGCGCCAACTACTCGAAGGCCATGAAGGAGTTTCAAGAACAATATGTGAAGCAGCAGGCTGTATATCAGCAAGGGCTACAGGAGCAACAAAGGCAAATACAAGACTGGAATAGGGTAAGCTTGCCACCTTTTCTGTTTTCTGCTGTTGTGCATCCTATGTATATATAATATCTTTGTGTATTAGAATATATATAGGAATTTTATACACATTTCCATATTATAGGAGTTTAGTTCCAATGCTTGAATTGCGATGACTTGCTGGTTTCAGCTTCTTGAGGATGCGCAAAAGACTCAGCAACAGATTTACGAAGAAGAGGTTCGTCGCATGAAAGAAATCCAAGACAGGGAGGCTAGGGCAGCTGAAATTGCTCGCCAAGAGGAACTAGAGTTGATAAACAAATACAGAGTCAAGCTGGAAGAGATTGCCAAGTCTGAGGGTGGAAAATGCTTTGTATATCCAGCAAGTAATACTCCCTATGGTGCTTGCGCCTCTGCGGGAGCGCAAGAGCCATGCAGAAGAAAAAGAAGTCGTGTCCGCAAAGAAGATAGATTGGCGAAGGGGTGCTGCTAAGACTATAATGAGGTATACAAAGCCTCATAAAAGGTTTACAGTGTTTGCACACCTGAGCCACTGTCACCACATCTCTGCCAGCGATGCGAGACCAGCTGTTTCCATCCGCCTGGTGGCAATCCCTGCTTCTTTTGCGCCGCAATACAGAGCCGCATGAAGCAGCACTGAGGGAATGTCGTTAGGGTTTAGTTACACGACCTACTTCGGAGCTAACACCGGAAGCGCGTTGTCGATGGAGGCCCCCTATAAAGTGAACTTTGTACAGTAGGTTGTGGGGCATCAATATCCCAATGTGGAATGAGGTTGAATTTAAGCTATCTTATTTTTAAAACTTTGCCACGAAGACGAAGTGTAATCAGTAGCCAAGCGACCAGACTGGTTCGTTTGCTCGTTGCTATATGCGGGCAAGAATGGCAACCTTCCGATAATCTTTAGGCGAACGCACAACTGTCTCGACATTAGGGTTTAGGGCTTGATGAAGGAAGGATTTGTTGCTGTCTGGGACATGGTTGCGTCCATTCCGAGGATCCTGTAGGTTTAGAGGGGCCTGCTGTATTACTATCCATAGAGAGCCGCTGGCCTGGTACTTCTCTTTGTTTAGCGCATTCACAAAACGGAGACATGCTGGCTGAAGACCAGTTCCTGCGTACGGTCTGGCTAGGGACGGGTTAGTATGTAGCAGGAAGGCGGCTGCCGCTATAGCCGGAGCTCTTCCGGCTATCCAGCTAGCTAAACTACATTACCATTACTAATTAGAGTGCCTCAATATGGAGGCGAACTGAAGGGAGATTTGGGGGTTTCGACGAAGTCCCGCCAGCCAGTCTACAGTCGTGGCCAGGAAACGGCTGTGGTGACTCTGCTGTCAAGGGAGGGCAAACCCGTTTTCCCACTCATAATTGAAAATAAATAAAAAAATCCGTTAAGTATAAAAAGCAGCATATACGTTCTACTTAAAGGCTCCTGTGATGCACAACCAGCAGTTCCTGAGGAGCTATCTGTCTGCTACAGTCTAGACCCTCCAGCCCCAACCCACTCCATGAGACAAGTCCAAAGGGTAGAAGCTTCCTGTAGGCAGCCTGAATCTGTGGAGAGAAACGAAGGTGTAGAGGCAAGGTGCAACCTCTGGAAATCCAGGAGGACTGGAGGGGAAGGTAGCAACGGAATACAGAGTAGATCTAGCGCAGTTTTGATATAGCGGGAGGAGACACAGCACAACGAAGTTACCAGTATACGCTATTAAGTCTTAGACTTTATGGTTTAGTATCTGTTGAGCCCCAATAGAACCGTAGGACCAGTTGGTTACGTATGCTGCTTGTCAAGAAAGAACGAAAAGCAGCCAGATACGCCCCAGGTCAGCACGGTCCGTACAATACAGCTGGACCCTTACAGAGGCTGACGAGCTTGTGGGCCAGATAGACAAGTGGCTTGTGGTTTAGGAGGATACGTTGCGCTTTTATAAAGAGTGTCTTGTCAGTCAACGCCGCCTGTATTGAAAACTGAGCATAGTTACACCTATGGCGCACCAAACTGAAAACGCGGACGCTGGAGATTGGGGAGAAGAGACAAACGCGTTGCCTGGCCATGTAGTCCGCTTTCAGAATCGCCAGGATTCCCTGTCCAGTGGGACTTCCTCAAGCACCAGGAACTCCCAAGAGGACAGTAACGAAGCGCAAGAGAGGGCCATTCCACTCTGCCAGGATAGTCTTTTTAGTAGTAGATCCAGCAGCAGGGAGGGGCCTGCTTTAGAAGCCCCCAGAGGTGCCTACCACAGCCTCGTTGCTGATGCATTGACGCGTACGGCTCCATTTGGCTTGGTGAAGAGTACCAACTGGGCTTTACCCGTTTCAGTAGATGAACGCTCTCGTGCTAGCCACCGGAAGGGCCACACTGCGGCTCCCATTCTACATTCATTGCAAGCCAGTCGTTCTTTGGGAGGGCTGAATGGCGGACAGAAGACAACAGGACGCGTCACTGAAAAGTCCATTCCGCTGTTGCAGCAAACGTCACACCCTCAGGTGGCCATCCCTAAACATGTGAATATGATCTATGAAACTTGCGTCAATAAAAACGGCCAAGTAGCTCCTAGGTCCTCGTTCGCTCCCCCAGAGGCAATAGAGGAAATAAAAGCGCTCTTGGCCTTGCAAGAAGAATCTGAAAGCGGGCCTGCCCAGAATCAGGACGTGGACGAAACAGGCCGTGCCGATCTGACAAAAGTTAGAACAGAAAAAGACGCCGTGGCATTTTTCGCCAGACATGGAAGCACGACAAAAACAAAATTTCTGTTCTGCAACAGAGCCCCTACCGACCCCCTGGAGTTCGAGCCTTACAAGCTCATTGTCGTCCCATATAGCCAAGTTAATCCGGAATACTTTACTATTTCAGCAACTGCTGTGATGCACATTTGCCCCGGGAAGCCCTCGGAGTGCTTTCGCCAAGACGAATGGATGCGTCATGCCTTTGTTCACTCCGTACTGAGATCCTTGCCCTTTTTCAAGACACTTACAGCTAAGAAGGTGCTCAGCCTGTGGAGCTATGCCTCGAAGAGACATGTTTTTGAACAAAGGCAAGGAATGCTGTGCAAAACGTTGTTCCTGGCCAAGCCCATATACTGCGAGCACTTAATACAAATCCACAGGGTGCTTGCCGGAGTCAGTTCAATCAAATTGGTGGAGCTCCAGCCTGTTCTGTATGAAATTCCTCAATTCATTGCTCATCAGCATGCTCTTCGTTCAGACCCGAAAACGGGCACGGGTAAAGAGCTAGAGGTAAGCATTTGCAATATCGAAAGCTACACGTCAAACACCAACGCCATGCAGGCGGTCCAGGTATTGACTGACGCTTTTCGAAAAAAAGAATCGGAGAGCTGATACGTCGGGGACACTAGGCTACCTGTGTCTCTCTGTGGTGCCAGTTCAAAGTCCGTTTGCCACATCTCGTGAACTACCTTCAGGCTAAATATGCAGAAGTTCGCTCCTTCCTTATGGTGCTAATGGAGAGGCTTCAAGAAGCAACACAGCTGCCGGAGGTCGACCCAATGGACGTGTGCTCTACCAACAAGGGAAAGTCTATCTTCCAAGCGAAACGAGAAGCAGGAGAACAACGGAGACTCATACGTCTGGCCTACAAGAACCAAGCTCTTTTGGGGCAGTTCATTATGCTCGTGGACCTCATCTCCACGATGAGGCTAGCAAAAGTGATTTTCAGTGTACTAGCCAACAAAACCATCTGCGTTTATCTACTTTCAACCTACAGGTCGTCCATGCCGCTGTTATTCATTGACTACCGATGCTCTTCAGATGCAGTGCACAGTGAAAGCAGAGCGTATATTTCATTCCGCTGCAGGCAGTCACCGGCGCGGCAAGTATGCTTTTGGATCGAGTTGGGACGGAAGAAACATGTTCAAAATTATTTTCCGTCAACGTTTCCTTTGGGACCACAAAAGTTGAGTTTGATCCAGGCCGTTCAGATTTTGTTTCTGTGCTCCAAGATTTGTGGGAAGGTGCGAAGTGATAACTTTTAAAGGTGTTGTATTCTCGAAGTACAGCCTGCAGAATTCAGGAAACGAATCAAAGTATGAAAGAGGAAAAGCGCATGAGGAGGACTCAACAGTGGCGTCGTTCTCAGAGCAGCGCAGGTCGTGAGTGCTTGCTGAAAACGCAGGAATTGTTACTACAGTCAGCAGTGTACCGTTGTTCGTACAGTTCCGTCAGTTTGAAGAATTTGCCGTGAGGGGTCCCCCGCCGAGTTTGGAGTCACTGCTATCCCAATCCAAACATCTTCAGCTTATGAAGGTATTTTGAGTTTCTAACAATCAGTGCAAGTGCAGTCCTGTGCTGGCAATTGACCAAAGGCGAAATAAGCGCAGTTTAATTTTACACTTGCTGGGTGGAGTTTTGGTTATGTGCATTTAATTTGCCTCTCTATCGGCCGTCACACCTTGAAGACGCGTTTACAGTTGAAACTGTCCAAACGGTTTTGCTTATGGCCCAGAAAAAAATTGAAGAGAGGGTTCTTAAAGACTTTGACCGTGCACAGAGGTACTCAGAGTCATACTTCGGAATATACAGGTAAGTGGCTTTCAAGTAGGCAGCAAGAAGGGAAGCCTGCTTATTCGATTGTCTGTGGGTTCCGAGGGAGAGTTTTCAATATATTAGGTCTCATGTTATTTACAGAACAACCTTTAACCAAATATATTGGAAACGCTTTGTTGATCGAACTTCTGGCGCACCGCAGGCAGATTTACGAATATGGCCAGAATTGGGATGAGACTGCTTTCACCAGCTCAGATATTAGCCATGATGAGTTGTCCACTGAAATGGAGCTTATGTCGGAGTTTGAAGAAAAGCTTGACAAGCTAAATCCAGTTCACGTTGTCGGGCTATTTTCTATAGAGGCAAGAAACTTGAAATCCTCTTTACAACCCATTACGGAGAAAGCCCTTTCTTTTATGAAAAGGCGCCTGTGGAAGCTCATGAAAGAACATGTAAGACTTTCTCTTTCTGCCTATGACAACTATCTCTCTTTGATTGCCCAGGATGTACATTATATCTCTTGTTTCTAGCTGATAAACTAATTGCTTCTACCAACAGGTACGAGCTACGGCAAGTCGATTCGAAGCCATCAACAGGCGGCTAGATGAGCGCCCAACAAAGCTGATGGCTTTCGCTTTTTTTCTTGATAGCTGCAATGATATCAAGTCTCAAATCGAAGACCTAGACCGCGACAAAGTTAGTTGCACTGTCGATTTTTGTACAAGCGTAGCGGATCCGATGCCACAGCTCAATACACCTATATCTACGTGTCACTAAAAACGAACACCTCTTCTGCGGGAGCGTCTTCTTATACAGGCAATTGCGGAAGACATGCTTGCTCTGCTGAAACAATACGGAGTTCGATTGGCTGTCGAAGACACCATTCAACTTGAAAATATGCTAAAAAGCGCAAACGAGTTTGAAAAGTTCAAGCTGTTGGGTGCAGCGGAGCATATAAGGTTGGCATTGAAACATATTCCGTTTGGACAGCCTGCACTTTCGTGATTTTGGCATCCCACGTATGGGGATATTTCAAGAGTTGGACGGCAGGTGGAGGGTTCAGGAAACGCATTTAAGCCTTGCAGTTGAGCAGCACTTGCTTTGTGCTTACAGGAGCAACCTTGAACAGATGAAGGTTGAGTTGGATATGAAAACGGAAGAGGTAGAGCAGGAGATGCAGGAGCTCAGCAAGCTAATCAGTGATGGTGAGTTTTGCTAACAAAGGTTGCTGCTGTACACCACCTCAAGACCCCTTAAACTTCTGTAAACCTTGTATAACTTCTGTCCTCTAGAACCTAGCCCGCAGTGCCTCACTAACAATTTGAAGTGATTGACGGCTGTATGTATGCCAGATGAGTTTAGCAAGTTGGAGGCTCTAGAAACTGCAAACAAGTGCTTTGAGAAATTGAAGGATTACCAGAAGCGTATCGATTTTGCCTACAACAAAGCCGAGACCCTGCGCGGCATGAAAGAGCTCCTTATTCCGGAGTCCCCTGCAGTGCTTTCCAAGCAAACAGAATTTACCTTCAATAGCATCAAGCCCAAAGTCACAATGTGGCAAAACATTTGCTTTTGGCAAGCCGATACATCAAAGGTATAAGAACTCAGAATGTTCATATTGTTGCGAAAAGGACTGACGTCGCTTTATGTCACGAACGGATCAACGATACGAATGAGTGCCGTGCAAATAAAACGAAACTCGGCTATGTAGAGCTACTCACGTGACAATTGTGTCCGTGTTTCTACAGTGGCTCAGTGTCCCTTTGGTGACGTTGAATGCTGAGGAGGTAGAAGATGGAGTGAAAAGCTATCTGAAGGCAGCTTGCATAGCTGTGCAGCATTTTCCCGACAGTCCAGTTGCAGCAGAATTTAAAAAGGAAGCTGAAAGCTGGCGGAATCGTTTGCCCCTCATTTGGGATCTGGGAAATCCAGCTCTCAAACGACGGCATTGGGAGGCCATTTTTGAAGAGCTCGTGTGAGCCACAGAAAATGCCATGACACCTGCGCTTGCTGAGTTTGCTTCAACTTGCAGCTCGGATCTTTAACGGTGCCATTTGAGATAACAGTTCGTTGGGTTATTTTTCGCATAGAGTTGCCGGGACCGAAGAGTCGGTGTGTTTGCGGCAACTGGACCAGCTAGGCGTCTTCGCCAAGCGGGACTTTATCAACGAGATTTCAGTCTTTGCTTCCGTGGAGCAAACTCTGTGCCAGACGTTGGAGAAGATTGTAAAGACATGGGAAAGTCGGGAGCTCATGACCAAGCCATTCGAAGATGATGCAAATGCATTTATTTTTCGTAAGTCTCCCTGCCATTCCCACAAACCATGAGGCTGACAATAATGCACAATTCACGCTCAATACTTCCTGCGTGCTGTTATTTCATTTTGTAATAATCGACTGTGTTCATACATGCTTCGTAACAGGAGATTTGGGCGACTTGCTTTTTATGATAGAGGACCACCAGATATCGATGCAGCGCATGCTGCATAACCCATATGTAGGCATATTCAAGGAAAAAGTGGAGTTGTGGGCAGGAAAAATGGACGTGGCCCAGCAGGTTGTGGGTGCGTTATCCACTCCAAGCTGCCTCTTTTAGGCTAGCGGTGTTTCCCGTTTGAAACCATATAGCGTTGCCTTTGTGAAGTAGTGCCTTTTCACTGCTGACATAAAATCGTTTTCCTGTGAGGCTCTCTATCAAATATTGCGGTGAAGGGACTAGCTTGTCCAGCATTAGACGAGCTATGCGAAGAAACGTTATGTGCAGAGGAGTTAGCACAGCTGCAACGCCAATGGATTGGGCTACAGAGTATCTTCAGCAATACGGACGCTCTAGAACAGCTTCCTGATGAGTCAGAGGCGTTCCAGCAGGTTGATGGATTTTGGAGGGCATACCTCAGAAGAATTCGAAGTGAACATGCTAATATCCTTACTGTTGTAGAGGAAAACGGCTTATTGGAAATTCTTGTGGAGAACAACAAAATCCTGGCTTTTGTACAACGCAAGCTGGAGGTAACCAAAACAGATTTTTTACAACAAAAAAAGATGTGTGTCAAAATGTAGCAAGAACAATATATTGGCTTTGTTGGATGCAACTTAGTGGCACTTTTATTACTGAAAGCAATGCAATGCTCGGGGTTTCAATACAGGACTTCGTCGATACAAAGCGTTTGGCTTTTCCAAGATTTTATTTTCTTTCCAATGAGGAGCTGCTGAAGGTTGTGTCCAAGGCCAAACAGCCATCAGTCCTGCAGCAGAGCTTCCAAAAGTGTTTTAGCGGAGTACATGGAGTGGCGTTAGCGGCGAACAAGACTACGATTGAAGCCTTGTATTCAGAAAATAATAATAAAATTGACTTGCTCTTTCCTGTCACCGCTTTGGCGCCTGTGGAAGAGTGGTTTACTTGCCTCGAGAAGGCCATGGTCGCCTCGTTACGACACTGTCTGAAGATTGCTCTAGAAGCAAAAGCCAGTGGCAAAACTGGCTTGATGAAATGGTTGCAACAGCACCCTGCTCAGTGCGTCATGACCGCAGCGATGATCATTTGGTGTTATAAAACAGAGGAGGCCTTAGAAAGCGTGCACTCCAACGGCGAAATGAACGCTCTAGAAGAGTGTCTCAAAGACTGCAACAAAGAAATTGAGGAGTGAGGCTGACAAAAGAAAACATTAATATCTGACATCATACCATAAGCAGAAAAATAAGAGGAAGGGAGTGGCTGCCCTGTGGAGGCGTGCTAGATTCGGACTTTACGAAAATTCCCAAGCCACACGATTGCGACTGCACAGATGTTCCTGTTGCCGTGAAATCAAGAACCCCGAATGCGCAACACCTACTAGGCAATTATCTGGTCAACGAAAAATAGTTCTGAACTTTGCGGCTGCGCTACATGAGCTCAGGCTTGCACTTCTTCATTCACAATCTGAGTCGTTGACCATCCAGGGTGTGGCTCAATCCCTTCTGGTTTTGATTATACATGGCCGCGATACTTTAAAATTGCTCCTTCAATCAAAGAATGCAAGCCCTTCCTGCTTTGAGTGGACAAAGCATCTACGCTACAAATGGCACTGCACGGAAGAGGACTGCGATGTTGAACAGCTCGAAGCAAAGTATGTTTAGGGTTTGTAATACAGTGTAACAATATCGGTTTGTGAGCAATTTAGTCGCAGCACAGGATTACAGGTAAAGATGACTCACCAGGCTTATGAGTGCAATTAAACCACCTGGGTGCCGGTTTCCATCTTAGGTTGACCCCTTCGTACATGTTGTATGATTCTCGATCTTGTGCTCCTCAGATTCCGGTATAGACACGAATACCTTGGCTGCGCATCTCGTCTTGTGATCACGCCATTAACAGACAGATGCTATATAACCATTACCTCTGCTCTGCACCTGGGATACGGCGGAGCTCCATCCGGGCCAGCAGGAACAGGTATGATGGAGCACGTTGGCCAGGATACGTTTTAGGTGCATAATCCTCAAATTGTGATAATGTTGCAGCTTCCATGGCAAATATTGGAGCTGAGATTAAGTGAGCGCATTCTTCTCAATTATCTTTTACATAGGCAAGACAGAAACAGTCAAGGACCTGGCAAATGCTCTTGGTCTGCCTTGCATTGTCTTCAACTGCTCGCATGAGTTGGATCATCACATGATGTCGCGTCTTTTTCGTGGCTTAGCTCAATCTGGAGCGTGGGCTTGTTTTGATGAATTTAATAGAATTGACGTGGAAGTGTTATCAGTTATTGCTCAACAACTTATGAAAATCCAAATAGCCATTAGGGCGAAGAAAGATGTTGTTGACTTTGATGGGAAGACTATTCACCTTGATCCCAGGCAAGAAACTAGCTAAAAGAACAAATTACTGCATGGTTGCCGATCACTGCACTACGAACTTGAGCATTATGACCGTGGCAATCATTTGGTCTCAGAACTTCCATGCTTTTTCTGGCCTCTTTAATGCAGGGTAGGAGTATGCATAACCAACAATCCCGGCTATGCAGGCAGGACAGAATTGCCTGAAAATCTCAAATCTCTTTTCAGGCCGATGTCGATGGTGAAACCCGACGTTAACCTCATTTGTGAGGTGCTCCTGTTTGCTAGCGGGTTTATTATGGCTAATTCTTTGGCATCAAGGGTGGTACAAGTCTTTTCCTCCGCGAATGCGTTACTTAGCCAGAAAACACACTACGACTGGGGACTGAGAGCAATGAAAACTGTATTGATAACTGCCGGTGAGTCTAGGGCCGTCTGGCATCCTCAGGTGCTTCAGAAAGTGTGCGTTAACGTTAGTTGACGCTGCTGTACTTGGGCCAATACACTCGTCGCTGCTCCTGATTATATGCCTTCTTTGTTGGTCAGGACAGTTGAAAAAGAAGCAACGTGATCTGGATGAAATAAGCGTGGTGGTCCATGCGCTCCGAGCTGTCGTTCCAAGACTCGTGAAAGACGACGTGCCCATATACTTGGACCTTGTTGCCGAGGTGTTTCCACAACAACCATTACCTGAGCCCAGCGATGATCCTTTGAAACTGGCGTTTGAAGAAACTCTTCAACAAAATAAGCTCCAAGCGCTGCCTAGCTTTGTAGAGAAGGCAATGCAGCTTTATGAAACTCAGCTACTTCGACATGGCATGCTCTTGGTATAGTGATCCCTCTCCCCCGACTGCAATAAACTTGAGTGGCGAATTCTACTGGCTCTGCAGACTGGCGACTTACTTCGTGCTAATGGTTGAACCATAAGCATTGTACGGAGGCTTATTCTCAGGTAGGAGCTCCGGGTGTCGGCAAAACGACAATGCTGCTCGGGCTGTCAAATGCAATATCTCGCATCCGCAAGAAAACCGAAAACCCGTTGGTTTCAGATGATGCTGGGCATGAGAACATAAATTGGGAGAGCAGTTTGGAGGTGTTGCGAGTTAATCCCAAAGCACTGCAAGAAAGTGCGCTTTTCGGAAAATTGGATCCCAGCACAAAAGAGTGGCTTGATGGAATCGTTTCAGTAGTGCGTCTGCATGCTCACCGGACAAAACCTGTCCAGCACCTTTTCTTCTTTAGCAGAAATAGTTGTGTGATCAAAATTCCCTTGCCCGCATTTACGATTGGAGACCAACACTCTACAGAGTGAGGGCCTACTAGTATATGTGGTTTGTCGCGCCGCCTCCAGCACATCAGGGACGCCGTTGTCTCACAAAGCGACGCTCATCGTTGGATCGTGCTCGATGGGCCCTTGGATCCAAACTGGGCCGAAGACTTGAACTCTGCGCTGGATGACAGCAAGGTCTTGTGTCTCGCCAATGGCGAACGCATTATTCTGCCTAGCAACCTCAAGATATTCTTCGAAGTCGCAGTGGGCGCAACCTCCCGCTTATTCCATCCTCTAACTCAAGAACAGAGCAACTAGTTAATTATTTTTTGGGCTCCGAATCACGACTCCACCACATGACTTTTTGTCAGGCGCTTCTGCCAGCCATAATTCAGCAGACTAGGCCAATGCTTGAGATTGTACATGTGCGTGCAATCGTATACAGGACCTTGGTGCCGCCTCCCCGGCAACAGTCAGCAGATGTGGGACTGTTTTCATTGAGCCAGAAAACCTTGGATACTTACCCTTGCTTCAGACTTGGAGGCAAACCTTTGAGGCCCGGAAAAACAAATTCGCATTTCTTGCCAGTCACCTGCAGGACTGGTGCTTCGAAATCTTCCAGAAGGCCCTTCCGTACATTCGCCAGAATTTCAAGGTAGGTTTGATCTGCTACAAGCGCGAATCTTGCTCAACAGGCGTTTAATGTTTGAAGCGTCGCTTCACCTGCGGAGGACTGACACAGCACAAAACAACATTGAACTGTGCACCTCATGCAGCACCTGATGCGGAGTCAGCTGTGTCTTACGACTCCCTGTCTCACTGTGACGCAATATGTTCTAACTAATAGAAAGCCCAGGTGATATACATTCGCAGCAGGCAATGCCCTTCGGCGAGTCCTTTCTTGCGGCTTCGGTCTGTCGGCTCCTCACGGCTCTACTGAGTAACGGTGCTCCTTTGAATTTGCCAGAGGGAAGCATTGAGTGCTTGGCAAGCATGCACTGTGTCGTTGCAATTGCCTGGGGTCTAGGAGGGCACTTGACGGAGGAACTGCGACTGGGTCTTTCAAAAGTTTTGATGCAAGAGTTAAAGAAAATATGCAAGCAGCTGGAGAGCCTTTCCACTTCCAAATCCATCTACGACATCATCGCTGATGAAGCTACTTTAAACTTCAAGACCTTTGACAACTTGGTCCCCCAGTTTGAAAATGAAAACGGAGTAGAGTTCAACAGAATCTTCGTGCCGACTGCCCGAACAGTATCTCATACGCTCTTGATGGACACCGTTGTGGGGGTGAGACAATACCAGATCTCAAATCAGCATGCACTCCACTAAAAGCAAAGTTTTCTGCTGATTAACAGAGGAATTCCTACTTCCAGACAATGCTGGAGACGAAAGCTTGTGGGTGGACGCAGGTGGGGTACGGCTGTATGCTCGCTGGAAAGACTGGTTCTGGAAAAAGTGTACTTCTTCGAGAGTGCATGGGACGACCTCGTAATTCGGTAGTTAGCTGCAGGATGGTGTTGGCACAGCGAACTAGCACAAAAGATGTGGAGGACTTTATCATGTCTCGTTTTGTCAAGCGCCACCGACGATCCCTAGGGCCACCACATGGCTCTCGAATGCTGTTTCTAGTTGATGACCTAGCATCTCCCACTCCTGATAAATTTGGGGCCCAGAGGCCCCACCAATTTTTAAGGCAGGTGGTCGAGTGCGGAGGATTTTATGAACGTAGCCGTTTCCAATTTATTCGCGTTGAAGATACCAGCACTATTCTTGCTGGTGCTACGGACGCAGCAGAAACGTTCACAGACAAGCGGTAAGCTTTCCAGCCATTAATTGCTCTGTGGAATAGTGGCAGTGATGCGCGTCGATTCGTACTTATACTTAAGCTGGACTTATCTTTCTTGGGGTACAAATTGCTTAGACCTTGTCCTATTGATGTTTGTGCGAAAACCAGGTTGCTGCGCCACTTTAACTTCTTTTATCAGGACGACATTGCTCCACAAACGATTACGCATATCTTCACGCATATCCTACTTGGAGTTTGGAAAAACATCCTTCCTGCGCTTTACGACTGCGCGACGGATATGATTGAAGCCACTGTTACTGCATACGAGCGCATCAAGGCACACCTATTGCCTACACCTTTAAAGTGTCACTACAATTTCTCCCTCCGAGACATCTCAAGAGCAGTGGAAGTAATCCTTCTGGCAGATACGAGCAAACTCACCGTCAAGGTTGACATTGCCCGGTAAGGTTTTACTAAGGTTTTATGAATACTCTGCTGCCATCAACCCAGAACCGCTGCAAAGCAAATTGTGGGCCACTTCTGATGCTGGCTTCTACAGGCTCTGGCTGCATGAGATGCAGCGGCAGTTTGGAGATCGTCTCGTTTCGATAGAGGACCACAAGTGGACGGAACGGTTATTGGTAAAAGGAATTTCAGCATTCATGAAACTAGAGAATGAGCTCGCAGACTGCGTTTGTTCCCAAATTGTTTTCGGGGAATTTGCGGACCTTGGGGGAAACAGGAGTTATGCGGAGATTTCCATTTCAGAAGAAGAAATGAACGTGCTGCTATCCAGGTGCGACTTGGCTCCTGATCTCTTGTACTTATGCCAAGTTGGGCGGGTGTGAAGCCTATCCGTATGGAATTAGGATTGGATCCACGGTACTGATATCTTGAGACCGAATAGTTTCTGGCGCAATGACCAATTCGTATAGATCCCGGGTTTGAGGCTGTGAATGATTGGTGCCGGAACAGGTACCTGGAGCAATATAATGCAGTAGCAAAAACGCCTATGGATCTCGTATTCTTTGAGCACGCCAATAAACATATCGTCAGACTCTGCAGGATATTCCGAGTTCCAAGAGGACATGCACTGCTTCTTGGCACAAATGGATCAGGTCACTCTCTCACTATAAATAAAGCCCTTACTGCCAAAAGTATGCTATGCAGCTTACTAAATTTCAACTATGGTCTTTGACGCTTAAAGCGCAATGAATGAAATAGTAGCAGGACCAGCGAGACATTCAACTATATCCAAAACTGCTCTGCCGGTAGTAGTGCACCATTGATTTTCTGCCATTTCCGTAATTTGTGCTAGCAGGTCGTGAAAGCTTGGCTCGTTTAGCTGCCTCAATGATGGACTACACTACTACGACAATTTCTGGTAGCTCGCGCTGCGGGCCAGACGAAATTCGAGAAGAAATGCGGGACCTGATTCTCCAGACTTGTGCAGACAAGAAAGATGTGGTGTTTCGCATGTCAGAAAGCCGAATTAATCATGAAGAATGGCTTCAAGACATAATAAGCATTATAAACACAGGTCGCATATTGCACCAGATCTATGGAGTAGGCAGCCACATGACGCGAAGCCCTACTGAAGCCACAGTCTGATCCGTAATTCTATATAGAGGGCTGGACGTTTTGGGAGTAGGTTAGGCAAAAACACTTGTGTCGTATTCAGGAGAGATCCACGGGCTGTTTGACCAGACCGATAGGGAAAAACTTTCGATACAAGCGAGGGCTGTCGACAAGCCAGATCCTGTCAACCCCTCCGAGGGGTGGGAGGCAGTTTTGGCTCTTGTGCAGCGTAAAATTCACTTTGTCATAAGCATGTCAGCTTTTGGCGAGAAGTTCAGGTGCGTGCGCACATACCCCAGTCAGAAACCCACTGTCGAACTTAACAGATTTGTGCTTGCATAGCACTTAAGGATAGAGCACTGGCGAAGTGGAAAGGCTTGGTAATGCAGGAAGCACCTCTAAAAGATAACACCGATTCCAACTGGTTAAGCACCTGTCTCCACTTGAGTTGATATGCGAAAGGCTGATATGTTTATTTGGACACTTGCGGGTATCATGCCCTCTCAAGTCTGTCTTCATGCACGCTTGCAGAACTAGATGTCGTCGCCTTCCTGGTTTAGTCAGCTGCTGTATCATTGACTTTTTTGATCCGTGGCCACGAGCCGCTTTTCATGCAATCGGCATGAAGTTCTTCTCGGCGAACTCCAGGTTGATTAGTGATGAAGAGGCACGTATGCTTTCTAGGTACGTGCCGGACCCGTGGTATCATTGATCCCTTGGGTAGGTTTCTCTTTCGGGACGCGGCATATGATGCTAACCGGGGAAGGGTGACTCCAGTTCCCTCGAACTAAGTGCTGTTAAAGCAGTGCCGTCCATATCAGCAGCTGGCGATTTACCTGGCACGAAGTGGTTTATAGAAGCTATCGGCGTTTGTTTGGTGGTTTTTTAAGCGCATCAGCAGAAATATATTCGGCTGTTGAAAGAGTTACAGAACGTTTCATGAAATTAACTGGAGAGCGTATTCACCTGACAAATACCTCTTTCGTGGAAGTAGTGCAAATGTACCTGTCGCTTTTTGAAAAGAAAAAACTGAGCTTGGGTGAGTAGTGGTTCCACTTTACAGCCGCGCTGCACTGCCGATATCGGGTGCTGCCTCTGCACTTTTATTCCCGTTATAGCCCTGAGGCAGTACGAATGCTGCTTCAACCTTTGCCTGATTATACTCAGAAGACCGCTTAAAGAAGTACTCATCGGGGATCTGCAGGTTGGAAGAGACCACCGTTGCCGTAGAAAACATGAAAGCAAAGCTTATAGCAGCTCAGCCGGTGCTTGAACAATCTAAGGAAGAGACGAAGATGGTGGCCATATCCCTTGCAGAAGATAAGCAGGTGTGCATAGATGACGAGATATACAGCTGAAAACATATTCGGCATTAGGAGCAAGAGAGTTATCTGTGTAGTAAAATCGTAACGCTCTTGCGGGCAATCGGATGGCGCGCTAACAGCCTCCATATCCCACTATCTGCTTGCCCCCCTCTACTTCGGGCGGCTTGCCTGATGCTTGCTACACAACATACGCAGAAAGCTGCACTTATGGAAGAAAGCTGTGCCGTCGAGCGAGCCGCCGCTGACAACGCCCGCCTTGAGGCTCAGTCTATCAGGGATGACTGCCAACGAGATATAGATGAAGTACTGCCAGCCCTGCATCGAGCGCTCAGGGCGCTAGAAGCCCTAGACAAGAGAGATCTACAGGAACTGAAGTCCTTCCCTTCACCGCCCGCTCTTGTCGAAACAGTCATGAATGCAGTTTGCCTCCTTCTTGGGCGAAAACAATCGTGGGATGACGCCAAGAAGGTCCTCAACGACACATCACTGTTGGTGACTCTCCGGGATTATGATAAGGACCATCTGTCTCCGAAGATGCTGCAGCAGCTAAAAAAGTACACATCCCTTGAAGACTTTGTACCGGAAAAAGTTGCAACTGTTTCTAAGGCAGCAACGTCTCTCTGTATGTGGGTGCGGGCTATAGAAAACTACGCATTAGTAAGTGTTGACACATACAGCAGCGGCTCATGTTCTTTAAGTATAAGCAGACACATGCTGAAAATATTTATGACTTCAAAAGTCCCAACATTTAGGTGCCCTGTCGTAGGTATTAAAAGTTATGGAACCAAAGCAGAAGAACCTCTTGGAGGCAGAAGAAGCTCTCAAAGTGGCCGAGGATAATCTGGCTGAAAAACAGCGCTCTCTCGACGAGGTTCATAAAAGGTTTGCACACATATCCAGGCCTAGCCGCAACTGAGCAATGCTGTACAAAAGATGTGGCATATCCTTATGATTATAAGTGCTGGCTGGCTATGTTTTATTCATTACTCTTGTCAGAGGTTGTTGCGTTCCTTTTTCAGAGTTCAATCCCTGACAGCACAGCATGCTGCACACCAAGAGAGGGTCAAAGAACTAGAAACACAGATGGAAATAACGCAGCAGCGACTTACTCGAGCTGGAAACGTCTTATCCGGAGTGTCTGTAGAGGGCGATAGATGGGCTGTTGATACAAAAACCGTCGAAGAAGATATATCCAAGGTTATAACTGATGTCCTTTTGGCCGCCGGTGACTCGTTTTAACCCGCTTCAGCATACGGTAGTGGCTCTTTCACATTTCCCACCGTCTCTCTAGTATTTTCGGTGGCAATAGTTAGCGCCATGAAGCGAGTATTCGTTTCTAACGAAAAGCTCTCACTGTCGAGCAACAAGTTACCCAAGCAGTTCCTGCTGTGTCTCGCAACCTTGAGCAGGCATGCTTGTTTATGCCGGACCTTTCACTCGGGAATACCGGCAGGAATTGATCGGTTTGTGGTCGGCCATATGCCTAGAAGAGGGATTGCCTGTGCGAAACGACTTTGATCTTGCCCGTACCATGTCGAATCCGTGTCAAATCATGCAGTGGTCCCTTGAGGGACTTCCATCTGATATGACATCAGTTGAAAACGCGATTCTGGTCTCCAATTGCGCAAAATGCCCCTTGCTTATTGACCCACAAGACCAGGCTACCCGATGGTTTAGAAACCGTCACTACAAACGGGAGTTCAAAGAAGTTTCGTTGAATGATCCCAACGCTCTGCAGATTTTATCCGATGCAGTCACTGCGGGAATGACTGTTCTTGCGGCGCTTGGGGGGCGGACCACGGACACTGCACTGGAAACTCTTATTACGAAAGTGGTAAGAGAGTAAGCACATCGGACAATTCATTTCTTCTTTCATTTTTTGACCTGCTATGGTGGGAGCTCCCAAGGTCCTGGATGTATTGAAATATAAATCCAGAAATGTGGTACAAATCCCTATTTTGGAATTCCACCTGGTGTTCTGGTGATATTGTTGGGCGTTTTACAGAAGGCCAGCCCAAACAGCCGGACAATGGTTTGCATTGGCGACCGTAATGTACTATGGAATCCACACTTCAGAATGGCGCTGGCGACGAAATTGTCTCCTTCGGAGCTCTCCGATGAACTCCACAGTGCATTGAGCGTCGTGAATTTTCGGGTCACGCCGCTTAGTCTTGAAGAGCAGCTACTCAATCAGATCATTGTCCATGAAACGCCACACCTGGAAGAACAAAGGACAGTGCTTGTCACGAGGATTGCCGAAGACACGGAACTAAAAAGAGCAATCCAGGAAAGAATTCTTGTAGTGAGCCAGAATAGTAGCACCGTGACCGGAGCTACGCTAGCTCATGCTTGCGAGTACTAGTAAAGCACACCAATGATTCCGTAGCTATGGACTGCTGGACAGGTGCCAGCCCCACTCAAATGATTCGCTTGTATAACCAATGTTTAGTATTCCTTATACAAACTACCTCACATGTCAGGCATCATCAAGGCATTCCGACTTGTTTGTCTGCAAGGATGTCTCTGTGGTCTTGCGTTCAAAGCTCCTAGCCAACGCCGAGGGTGACATCCTGGCGGATGACAGGTTTTTAGTTACTCTCAATGAATCGCGTGCAACCTATGAGGCACTTGAAAGACGTATGAACGAGGCGTCAGCTACAGCGGATAAAATTGAGGAAACTCGACAACTCTACAGGCCTCTTTCACGCCGAGGCTCCTTACTTTATCTTGTTCTCTGCGACTTGTCTCTCCTCGATCCTCTTTATCAATGGTCGCTTGAGGTCTTCAAAAATAAACTTGACTCTATTTTGGCCAATTGCCAAGACACATCAGAAAGTCGGAGGGAGACGCTCAAGGACTTGCTAACGTGGGAGGTTTACTGCAGTACTTGTATGGGGCTTTTCGACTCTCACAGACTGGTTTTTGCATTTCTGATTGCAAAAGCCATTGACACACAAGCAGGCAACGTTACGCAGGCGGCGCTTGAATTCCTCTTGCGCGGAGTTACAGTGGAAGAAATAAAGGATCCTGGTGTCAATCAGGTGAGATCCCTGTATCACCAGCTGCCTTGTGAGTGGTAATACGCCACCTGCTCAACTATCCTTCGCTTCAGTTCCTGACATACGGTCCATTCACACACTCCATGTACTAGATATGATCAGCTGGAGAAATAGGAACGACTGCCAGGGATTTGTTGAGCTCAGCCCCTTTGGACAAGCCCGGCAGTCTGGCGAAATATCGTATTCCTAGACACGAGAGTAAGAGGCCCGTTCCAAGCCTTTTCTCAAGCAGTAGTCGCGGAAAATGGTGAATGGAAGAATTTGATTGACAGCGACAAAGATCTCCCAGCAAAGCTGCCACAAATAAACGGCAAGGATTTAGGGGCGTTTGACTCTTTAGTTGCTGCGAAAGCAATCAGGTGAGTCGGTCCATTTCCACGGGGTTTAGGATAACCCTGTTGTGAAGACTGACGGACTAATCACTGAGTGGTATCTCTATCTGCCCTCACTTTCATCCAAAGCATGAACTTACCACTGTATGGGATTCTACATGTGACATGCTCAGGGAAAGCGAACTACATGCAAGTTGCCGAGTATACGTGCAGAGTCTACTAGGCCCGCGATACACCTCCCCGCCCCATGCGGATCTTTTGAAAGTCATGGAAGACTCCACCTACTTGACACCCTTAATATTTATTCTCTCGCCTGGGAGCGATCCAATAGGCTTGTTAACGGGCTTAGCTGCCCGTGCTGGATTGGGTGACGACAAGATGCACATTATATCCCTTGGACAGGGCCAGTGTAAAGTAACAGAGGAAGTGCTGCACCATGCAAGGTTAGCTTCACACTCTGGTCGATGAGTTTTAGTGGACACATATCTGTTACCATAAGTATATTTTACAAACAAGGGCAGCAGTGCACTTGCGGAGATTTGTTTCGACCTATGCCCTTCTGCGTCTATTATAGTTATGTGCCTGCTCTGCTTCCTAGCCTAAACGGCGACTGGGTATGCCTTCAAAACTGCCACTTGGCGGAGTCCTTTATGCCGTCACTCCAGCAGTGGTACGAGAGCCTGCACCAGAGCCAAGTACACCCAGGATTTCGTCTTTTTTTGACATGCCAGCCCACCAACATCCTGCCAGTCAGCTTAGTGAAGCAAGCAATAAAGCTCACAACAGAACCGCCCTCGGTAGGCGACCCTTGGTCCCTTGTCATGCCTAAGCAAAAAGATAGCTTATATAATTTCTAAATGCGACGCGTGGCCGTGCTTTTTGGCAGCTTAATGTCCGTTCGTCTGGTGGCAAAAACACATCCTGCTTTCCTAACAGTTTTAAGATTATTGGGCAATGTGCAATATTAGTCATAAGCACAATCTGCCTGTTTTTTTCGCTGGCTGTTGGATACAGGGCCTTCGAGAAAACATAATGCGGACTTTAGTTGATTTGGACAGTTGCGGAGCGGAGGATATAGCAGACTGCCCTGATTACAAACGCTGGCTTTTCTCGCTCGCGCTTTTCCACTCCATAGTATTAGAAAGGAGGCGGTATGGGGCGCTGGGATGGAACAACAGTTACGATTGGACGGTTTTCGATTTCCGGGTGAGATGTCTTAGGGTCTTTGAAGAAGAGCCAGTAAATACGAATAATCCAAGCGGAAATGTATGAATAAGCGACACAGCTTGCACAGAAGCATGAAACAACCGTGCGTCTATGAACAGGAAGGACAAGACACCTACAATTCAGTATCTGTGTTTCCCTTCCTTCTCAGGTTTCGCAACAAAGCTTGTATGAAACTGTTGTTGGCGGAGAGACCAAAACATCATGGGAGAAGATTGTCTTTTTGACGTCTGAGATTTATTACGGAGGCCGCGTGACGGATTCAGTAGACCAACGGTTGCTGACGTCTTTGTTACAGCGCTGCTTTGCCTCAAAAGCGGATGAGCCTGATGTCGGAGATAAAGCTTTGCAGCAGTATCTTCTTCCGTCGAACTACTGCTACAAAGATATCAAGGAATTCGTTATGTGTCTGCCTGTGGAACCAGCGCCTGAGGTGTTAGGCCTCGACTCGGGGGCCGTTGTAGTGTATGTCTTCCCTGAGTAAATGAAACGGTAGATGAAAGTACTCCAAGGGAGCTGTTAAGTGTGCGTTTTCATTTTGCAACAAATATCCACTGGCTACACAGTTTATCGAAATGGATATGCTTCTCAGATCTAAAGAGATTCAGAGTAGCCAGCTTTTTAATTGCCTGGTAACCACCCACAGGGAGACGCATGCGCTAACGGGAGGAAACGGCGAGGAAAGTCTTACAAGTAGGATATCAGATATACTGTCAAAACTACCTGAGGACATTTCTTTTGAATGTGCTGAGAAGGCGAAATTCCTGGCCTCGACAAACTGTCCAACAGAACCTCAGGAGTTGAGCCCGCTCGACCACTTTCTCAAAGGAGAAATTATGGCTTATAATGCCCTTCTTGCCTGTATCCGCACGTCCCTCACGCAGCTTCAGGCGGTGAGTTCGCTCATAGCAGTATGCAAGCACAATGAATAACCACTAATATGGGTGACACACTAGCCGCCAAGGCCCGTTTTCCCGCACTCACTAAACAACATTCCGGAGGGCCATTCACTTTCCTTCAAAGCCACAAGAGAGGCGTGGTACAAGGTTAATCGTTGTCGTCACTCGAACAGTGTGAGGCGGTGTTAGGCAGTACGAGGCTGGTGCATAATGACTGGAGAACTGGATAGCCTCAGCAAAGACCTATACTTCCAGGTCGTTCCGGCTGCGTGGATGAAAGTATCATATCCTTCAAAGCTCAGTCTGGGGCGATGGCTGCATGACCTCAGAATGCGGATCAGGAGCATTCGACAATGGGTGGAAAAGGGCCCCCCCTGTGTGTTCAACATCGCCTCCTTTTACAATCCGCAGAGCTTTTTTAAAACTATACTGCGGGTCTTCAGTCGCACGGTACACGTACGCAAAAACAGATTCCATAGTTAACAGCCTACAAAATAAAAAGCGAGCAATAGACACTCCTAGTTGCTTTTAGGCCACTTCGTTCTTGGCGACCATTCCTAGTGTTCCAAAGGCGCTTGCTGTGTGGTAGTTGCTTAGGCTGACGAGCCACAGTGAGTTTCGTATTACTCAACATTTATTACGCTGCCAAACATACGCGGCGGTGTGGTCTGGTCCGTAGAACAGAACAGTTAAAGAGTTCCTAAGTAGGCTGTTTCTCAGGAATCTCTTGCCGACGTATCATTTTCTGTGGAAGTTACCAATACTGAGAACGCCGCGGAGGTAGAAGCCCCACCTGATATAGGAGCGTTTATCACGGGACTCTCACTCCAGGTGCTGCTTCGAGTCCACGTTCAGTTTCAACGCTTTATTTATTAATACCCCCCTCCAGGGGCCTCAGGCAGAGGAAGGCAGAATTAGGTTGTTCGCAGTACCTGTGCGCCCCATCGTTATTGCCCTTAACAGCTATTCATCCAGGGAGAAACAGCCTGTACTTCATGCCCCAGGGAGCGAGCTGGTCAGTAGAAAGTGGCACGCTTAAGGACGCTAATCCTCGGGTGATGTTCCATGAGATGCCGGTCATTCAGTTGATTCCGGGTTTGTCGAGGGTGACAGAGGAAAGGAAGTACAGGTGGGCTAACGCATACGGAAGTTATGGCAGCTCCATGTTTGAAACCTTTAGTGAAGCCTTCTATCAGTTCCCATACAGAACAGCTAACGGACTCGTTCGAACAACCCCAAAGTGGAACGGAGTCCCCATTTAATAATGAGAATTTAAAGCTGCGATGCGAGGAAACTACAGGTGCCCAGTATACAGAACGACTGGTCGAACATCCGACTGTGACATCGTCGCCTTCTTGAATTTGCGAATAGGTCGGACGTCACTGTGTGGCTTACATTCATGATTCTCCACAGTTCATCGTACATACTGCAGCTGCTTTCACTCAACAAAGCTTTCGGCGGTTTGCTTGTGTGGATCATCGCAGACGACGACAACGAGAAGTGGGTTCAACGCAGTGTAGCGTTGGTCTGTGAAACAGAGTAACACTAAGCTAGATCCTTGACAGTTTTAAAAGACCGCTCGACTGGTCGAATGAGTTGTCGCCTGTGCAAAACGTAAACCAACGTATTCCCATGCCAGCCGCTGCCTCCGTTGGCAGCCGTGTCCAGCCAGAGGGAGCAATACCTCGGGATGTCCATTCACGCTTATCGCAAACCGGGAACTTCCACCCATAGCTTTCCAGCCCAGGGCAGTATAATAATGGGAGGCATCAGCGATTGAAAACAGGTTTGTACAGACAAAATAGGACAGCGCAACATCCACCTGTAGGTCGGCCGAATAGGGGATGGCTGGGGTCTATGAACTGCACCACGGCGCACTGTACAATTGCACAGCTGGCGCACAACCCAGACTTATTTCCGTTAGGATGCGAGCCCGTCAACTTGACGGTTAATGCTGTGGCCATTGTGATGGAGCTTCTCACCCACGGTGGCCAACAAACATATTGAGAGGCGTTCCTCATAATGCGAAGAAAAAACACCGAAAGAAACGTCGCCGACAGGGTTGCCAGTAGCAGCTTCGGGACTCCATTGCATTAGAACACTGTACTTCCGCCAGTTTGTTTAACAGTATAAAAAGTTGCGGGTCCAATCTGCACCTCCTGCCTATCCACGGACTTCTGTGTGTCCCTATCAAGAAACTACAGAAGCATGTGGCTGGACGGTCTTCTGGAACTCGAATCAAAACAATGGACCGCTGCCGCATGTGCGGTGGCGTCTTCAATCGTTATCAAAAATTCTTTCATCCAACGCTGCGCCGATAACTGTGTGCAGATGATATCGTCAAACTCAGTTTGTAGCACTTCATCATATGCAGCAGCAGTACTGCTGGCAGGTCCAGTTAAAGTGCTTCGGCGTCTTGGATATCACCCCTTTATTTGTTTTAAAATTTTCGCCTCGCATTCACTGAGTGCTCTGACTACATTTAAAATAGCAGAGGTTCACAAGGGTTCTCGCATTGCGAGCAAGCCATGTACAGTCGTTGCAACTGCTGCCTCAACGTGTTGTAGCTGTTGAAACGCGGAACGGTGATTAACGGGCAAGTAGACAATGCGGTCCATCATATGAAGAGCGACAGCTGGAGGTCCCAAGTCTTTAGCAACGTCTGGTGACGAATTATAGCAGACAAGGGTGGAAGCGTCTTTGGCAGCGTACAGCCCATTTTCCCTCAGGGCAGACACAAACTCGACAGTGCTGCAGTGGGCTGGTATTACGACTGGAAATAGCCTGCAAGCGGGTCACAGCACGACGTACATGAATGGAACATGCAAGAGTTGTACTCTTATAGGCCTGCACGGCAATACATTTCTGAAAGATGTGCAGTTGGCAAAATTTATGCATGATACAGGAAGACAGTATACTGCAAGTGTGGGCTAAACTGTAGAACTGGGTTGTACTGACAAGATTTACGGTCTTACCAGAAGTCTTGTAAGCGGCATCACCCCTTGGGATTAGCAGACCCAATTGCTGCACTCTTCTGGCAAAGCCAAGAGTGCGTGACTGGTCCTCTACAAACTCTGTCAATTCCAGGTTTCCAACCTCTTCCTGCATCAACACCAAAAACGTTTTAAAATCCATATCCTGGCCACGGATATAAAAGTAGCGACTAGCCACCTTAGTTTGAAGCTGCAGCGTGGAACACCAAACGAGTGAAAATATGTTGTTCATCGACAGAGCAATAAAGAACGCATCTTACAGAAGCACAGCAAGAAGCGATGCGTTGGGTTGCACCCGGAGACGCCTGAAAAGTTCTTTGGATGGGAAACCACGAACCTGCGGCACAAGCCACAGCGGAGCCAAGTTTGGGCCAAGAGTTACAAGAGTGTATTGCGCTACTTCCTGAGTGAGATGAGCTGCGTGCGCTTCAAGACAGCTAACATATAGAGGAATAATTCCCTGTCCTGTGAGATGCCTTACAAAAGAGTTCAAGAATGTTTCGGGATTCCAGCCTGGCACACTAACACACAGCCACAAATAAAAACGGCGGGGCGTCTCAGAAGCCAAATCCAACACCCAACAGTAAGCCATGCAGCTCAAGCCCGCGCTTTTCGATAAGTATGGATTAGCCCTAGCAAGTAACGGCTAAGGATAAGAATAAACGCCGACATTTGCAGTCATGGGCTGTGGACCAGTCGTACATGCACAATCTCAGGAGACTCTTCATCATGAATTTGCTTTGCAAGCCACAGGCCCCTATGGTCACGCATAGCTTCTTTAAAAAAGTCCTGCGGCTGCTAAAGTGTACAAAGCCTGTAAGAACTGCATTTGAGCAGCCACGAGGCGGCTGCGGACCTGTGGGCACAGATAAGTTTTTAAATAGCATAGTTTCAGCCTGATATTGCGCTAAACATAGTAAAGAGGTACAGTTTAATTTCTTTTCTGGATCGAGCTCTATCGCCTCCTGAAAGGGTCTGATCAAAGAAGGTCAGAGGGCAACAATATTAATCCGCTTTTTCCAATCCATCTGCTACCTAACACCTACGAGTATGAGGGCAATCGCAGTGAAAACGTGCCTGTCCATCTTTCGACACAAAATACTTTGAGACCTCCGATCGCAATGCCTCCACCAGCAGCAGTGCATGTCTTGATTAACCCAAATGAGAAAAAGCTCATATCTGCCCTAGGATGGCGTGGAAAAGCAAACGATGCAAGTAATGATAGGCACAATGAAAATCGACTATGCAGGCTCTACAAGCGGGCACACCTCATCGCGCTGAAAGAATGAGTCGTGCCAAAATGGGGATTCGCATTTACCTCTGTATAGCTCCCCCACAAATGATTCGACGCAGTCCTCTATAAAAAGAAGTCGATGCTTGGAGCAGAAGGTTACTAGTGGCTTCATGTCGCAGACATCCCCGTACAGGTGGGAACACAAGAACGCTTTGATCAGGGGGCCCCAAGACAATACGGCCCCCGGCAAGCTGCCCTGTGTAGGCAGTAAGGTCTGCGGGTTAAGGTCCAGTGGCTGCGAAATCAAGTGATGCTCCTCAAGCACCCTAAACATCATGGGGATGTTTACAGCCGCCACGAGAACAACGGAACCCTAAAGAAGCAACGCAGGCTGTATCAAACGGATTGCTTGTATGTACAGATCAAATAAACTGCGTACAAGAGACCCACGACGCAGCCTGGGGCGCTAAAGGTTTGCACTGCTGAAGCTGTCGTTTCCCTCTCCATCGAAGGGTCAGAAGGACGCTGAGGCACAACCGAGGGGAGCATTAAACTTATGTCTCCTGCATAAGCAGCCAGAAGCTCCAGTGGAGGTGCTACGGCTGTGGCATTATGCTCAAGCAGCAAGAGGGCCGGACGCAGCTGTTTCGTTGCTAACGAGTTTTGCGGCCTCATCTTGTGGAAGAGGGCTTGATTTTCTGTCTTCCTGATCCGTTCGCCAATCCCATGACTCGTCACTCCTGAGGCTAATGCTTGGAAAATCTCTGCTTCCGCTAGGTGTTGTGCTTGGCCCTTGTGCAGCTTCCTGGCACTGAGGCCGATGCAGCAACCCACCAGGTGGTAAACTGGTACAGTCGCTGCTCTCCCCTAAAAGATATTCACATGGTAGAAGCCACAGCCTCTCCACACGCCTCTGGAGAAGACTCGTCTGTTTGAACCTCGCCTGCATGCCCACTAACGCACAAGCTGCTGCCTCCTGCAGTGCGGCGGTTATAGCTGTCCGAAGCATTTGAAGTGTCGTTGAGAGGCTAACATCGATGTAAACAGCAAGGGCTGGCAGCAAAATTTGTGAGCTTAAGGAATCCACGTATGTACTCGTGTCTGTGGATTTTAGAATGGCGGTTGTCCGCCCTTGGCGATCCACTCTGGCTGCCGGTGTTTGCGTGAAGCTAGCGCAGTCAAGCCTGCTCCAAACCCTTCTCCTCGACTCCAAAATCAATGGGCACTTGCTGATCGCCCCTTCGCAGCATGAAAGGCTTTCAGTTGTGTCCAAGCTGAGGGAAGTGCTCCGGTCACTGTCTGTCATTTTCAAACTGGGCCCTACCCGAGCGCTTGATCAAACAAGACAGACACACTAAAAGGTCTTAAAACAAAAAACAGGCAGCTATTTAAACGAAGTGAGATCTTTTCAAATTGGCGTTGGCACAAGTTAATACCAGTGGCCGTATGGGGTGAAAGGTAAAGATGATAATCACTTTTGGCTTACCTGCTGCATTCTTCCCTCTGCATTTATCAGCAGGGGGCGTTTCTGCTTCAAAACCCTGTAAAATAGTTCTATTGAGCTCAAAAAAGCAAGGACAACATATCGGATATCTTGACCGGTACGATGTGCCTTTGCTCTTAACCGGGTGACTAGACTCATTGGAAAGGCCCGGCGAAGACACGCCGTCGTCGTCTCCAGTTAAAGAACGTTTATGTTCAAATCAAACTATGCATGTAACATCAATTTCCCCCCTGTTAAACTGTATTTTGCTACTCATAAAGAAACCGGGAACTTATTGGAAACCAGGCAGCTAAGTGTCGGCCGCCATTTGGCACCGTGCACAATAGACAGGGTCACTGAACCAGCAGCCCTACACACACATGTGGGAGATCTCGGCATATCTAAGAATTAATTTTGAAGTGTTGCCAAAACCAGCCATTGTAGAGACTCACCACGGCAACGGTGCCATCACATGAAACGACGTGGTAACCGACACTGAAGAGGCGTCTCTGGTGATTGGGCTTTAACTTATTTCATTATCAAAGACTTTTAAAATATTCACGCATTATTTAAAATCCCTTAGCCACTTACTTCTGTTCTATATATGGGCACATGTTCGCTTCGTTAGAAAGTAGATATCTGTGGCAGTTTCCTTTTTACCAGAGCATTCTGCTCTCAGTGATACACTTATCAGGAACAACACCACCGATCGTCACAGCAAGACGACCTCTGGCTACTAGAGAGGTTGTTGCCAGTGTTCGCCACCTCATCATGCATGAGGAATGCCAGCGATCCATCGTGGCCAGCACCAAGAAGGATGTACACCTCTAAAAAAAGAGAGCGTCCAGCTCAGAGTAGATTATTACTAGGCTGCAGCTCTGACTACTACTGTAGCTAGTGAGTACTTGCCTTCTCTCGGGGAATCCCGCTGTGACGACTGTACGGCGCATGCCAGACTTTGTACAGCTTTGCTGAGACGCCCTCTTTAGTATTAGTGGGTGCTCTACATCGCATATGGCAGCCAGGAAATGCAGTACAGACCTGCCTTATGCATGCCTCGGGTACAAAACGTGACTCCGGGTTAACGCGAAAGCAATGAAATGTTTGAAAACATAGGGTCACTATGTCATTCGCTGGACCACTACTGCCAACCTTAGCCCTGAGCAGCGCTGGGCGCCACTGGGCTCTGCACTCCGCTCCTTGAAATCACGCTCACCCTTTAGTGCGACGAGCTTTCTATAGAAGCTTAGAAGCTCAAGGATGGCACAGAAGCCCAGAAGGTACTGCATGACGGTACGGTGGTGAGTGTTTTCACCCAAGCAGAAGCAAATAAACTCAGTGCAAATCAATAGTCTGAAACGCCTTGCTACGTCTTGCAAGCTCACTCTGAAGTCCGTAGAGGTTTCCAGGAACGCTTTACGCCACGACGGTGGCTTCAACATACACATGCTTGCACAGCTCAACTCGACTTCAGGTCAGCGCTCACCGTTAGCTACAGGCATGCGGCTCCTCACTGAGCACGTGTCTATATAAGTTTAGCCTTGCTTGAAGAAACGCCAGTCTGGTTGCCTGCTGCTGCGCAATCCTGCAGCTCAACGAATACACAGCAAAGTGTCAGTAAAATTCGGCTGTAAAGGGCAGGGCAATCTACGTGCCGTTTGCACGTCCCCATAGCCTGTCCTCCAAGCTGCATGGCATGTTCTTTGCATTGCATGGTACGTAGAATACTACCAAATACAGTATTTAGTATGTGGGTGAAAAGCAACAGACGCAGTCTGTCAGAGCCACTAGGTCACGCATAACGTACTGTGTCTCGTTTACAGGCATGCCTGACCCGCTGCATTACACAGCCAGATACATAAAGAGCAGCCATCTCCAACAAATCAACGCAGCGCGCTTGTGAAGTCAGGCAATTCCTGTCATGTAAGGTGTGCAGCTTAATGCATCTTCTGTAGGCCGATGTGCTAAGAAAAACATTTCTAGTGGCTTGAATGGCCGAATGAAAAACAGAATTCTCACTCAGGAAGGTCCAGGAGCTCTGCCAGAGCTTCTATTGACAGCTGAGGACTAGTCAAATCCTGTGCTTGATCGTGAACGGTGGCCATATGCTGACTTTTCTGTACATTGCGACGCTTCTGCCTTAAATGAAGAAGCAGCGATGCTGGTGTGTTTTGAAACACGCCTCTCACTGCAATCGCACCGAATACGTATATATATTGCTTACAAAATAGTCGAGGGTGAAAACCATGAGAGTACTGGAGAGCGTGTTGTGGAGCTCTAGCCTTGCACAATCCCCACCTATGCGATCGTAAAGCTTTGCTTTGTTTTCCAGATGAGATTCGATGCTAAGAAAATCTTGAGCGCGACAGTTCCGCTCCGATTCGTCACGAGCGCTCCTCAAGCCGATGCCATCGTTCCTGCCAGCGAACTGCCTCCCGGCCCAGTCTAGCGGCTGCACCACTCCACAACAAGGGATACTAATGTATACGTTGCGAAAAATCATGTCAGAATATCAAAGATGCCGATTGAGGCTAGCCATAAAAGCTGAGCCCAGATATGCTGAAACTAGTGCAAGTGGAGTCACGTGAGCTGAGTTTATCGAATAGGCCTTGCCTTTGTAGTTGGGCGGGTCCACCTGCGCGCACACTCTGCTTCATCGTGTGTGAAAACCTTGCCGGATTTGGCCGCTTGAGCGAAGACGGGCTGTTGCTCAGAGAGTTGCTTTTGCTGTCTCTCTTGCTGTTTCCGGACTACTGACGCTAAGAGAATCTGCGACTGCTGAGACACACCGCGAAGAGGTACTGGCCGTTCAATGGCCAACGCACTCTCAGTCAGCCATCCATAGGTGGAACTCATGCTGCGAAATCTTTGGGGGACGCCAAAGATTTCTGAGGCCGTGGCCTACCTCCGAAGTCTTGCGCCTCCCACGTCCAGACCATACAGCTTTTAAAAATCTGCTGCTTGCGTTCTGCCAAGAAAGTCAATTTTCGTTCTTCCGAATGGTATACACTTTCAATGTAAGTTGTTGGCTCCACGCTACTAGTGCTAAGGAGGGACTACAGGCGAGAGAGCGGTCAACTCTGCCTGCAGTACGCTGCAGAAAAACAACATATTGAATACGCATGGTTGCTTAGAGTTATAGAAAGTTAATTGTTGAAACAGGTAATGCACGCCACTCGGGGCTGTGTGGAAGCCCTAAGAAATTCTCATGAGCAACGTACTTCCTAGAGAAACTTTCACCCAACTTGTAAAACTTATATTTTCAAAATGATAAACCGCTTGTAAAGACCTTAAATGCATCTATTTGCTTACAATCGTGTCTCGTGCCGCTGCTTACTCTACTGCGAGGAGCATGTTGGGTAGGCGATATATCTGTGTAGACACTGTGGCTTGGGCTTTCCTGTTGTCTCTGGGCTTACATATTAAGTTTATTTGTTGAAGTGAAAACTCCGGAATTCGAGGACCGCCAATAGACCGCCAATCAGGCATAGCTTTGCAAGCGGCAGTCAGGCGGGGATGGGCCCCAGCAGGTTACCCTTCTTGTATCCACAATTTTAGAAAGCTAGGAAACTGAGGCAAGTACCAAAGCTAGCGGCAACGAGCGTAGTGAAACATATCGACGACGGACAGCCTTGCTCGTGGCCTGCAGCGAAGGGCGATGCGGAGGGGACAAGTGGCTTTTATAGAGCCTGCTAAGTCTGCACCCCGCAGCAACAGATCTCCAGCATATTGTATCCAGTTTTCTGCAAATCACGGCGGTGATGGGGGGATTTGAAGAAAGCAATGAGCAAATGGGGTTTCGGCCGCCCCTCGTGCCCGAGGAGCAGCAGCTCCCTGCTAAAGGCCAGGGTGGCGTAGCACGAGCGTCAGCCCCTGTGCAGGTCACAGGCTCTGGAGAGGGCACTCTGCCTGATAAGCCAGTCAGTACTCCGTTGATTTCCGAAACCACGTCAAAGGCAGAATCTGCATCTTTGGAGACGGCAGCTGATGTTTCTGCTGCCACAGCGGACGGTCTTCATGCAACAACAGATACAGGATTACCACGCAATGGGGAGGAAGGAGACGAGGAATCGACGGAGGTGTCCGCCGACTCTATCGCTGCTGCCGCCGCAGCTATGGCAAACAAAGGGCAGAAACCACAGAGCCCATCTACAGCAGCAAACGGTGCTGCGGTGCCTAAGCAGGCGTTGTCAGACATGCCCCCGCCGTCTCTACTGCCGCGGCAGCTACGACTTAAGCGTAATGCCCTTGCCCTATTTTGGGACTGTCACTCTATACTGCTGCTCTTGCTTTCCCGTTGTGCTGCAGTCCTCCTTCAAGGCTTGAATGACGCTTCACCGCAAAAACTCTTGCTACATGTACGCTGGGTGCTCAGGAATAAGTTGCGGTGGAGAGAAAACCGCCAACATATTGCCTTCTCGCACACGTGCTCCCACGACGTCTTCACGTGCCGATACTTGTTCAGCTAATGACACTACTAACCCTGTTGGCGAATTGAAGGCAACGGCAGAGGGAGGGCAGCCAGAGGGAGAGGCAGGGTTACCTGCGATTATCCCAGAAGTTCCAAGTGATGCGCGGAATGTGGATGAGGAATTCGTGCTCTTCATGAAGGAAATCCAACAACTGGATGTACAGCGGGAAGCCGGAGCGGATGCGATTAGTGGGGACACTCGGTCAACTTTGTCTGCAGCGCTACCGCAGCAGGACCAGCAAGTGGGAGATCAGAGTTCGCCGTTTTCTGAAGCTCCTCATGATAACCAGGATATTGGGGCTTCTCAGCCACAGCATCTGCAGGAGGATCAGGCGCCGACGTGGCAAGCAGTTGTAGACGCCGCGTCCGGCAAAGAATATAACTGGAATGTCACCACAGACGAGGTTACATGGGAAGTGCCAAACGGGTATTTGGGTGTCAAGGCACCTCTCGAAGATCCGAGGAAGCTGCAGCAACCGGACTTGCAGCAGTGGGCAGCTTGCACTTTCAAGCTGACACAGGAGCTACCGACTTCTACTGAAAAGGTACAGCAGCTCATGCTGCAGTTGGATTTCATAGAAGATGAGTTGGATGCAATGCACGAACGTGCGCCATCTACACAGCCTGTACCCGTCACTGCTGATGCCGACAACGCTGTTCGGCTAGAGAGGTTCCGCAGTTTGAAGCGGAAGCGGGAGCAGCAGCGGCACAAACGGTCACAGGAAGCAGCTGCCAGCGGTTCAGATGACGAACTCTTGAAAGAGCTCATTGACCTCCAGCTCCAGCAGGACCAGCGGCCTGCGCCTGGGCAGTGCGCCCGGTGCAGACAGCGCATTTTGGAGCTGAGAGGGACGCAGCCTGAACAAACCAAGGTAAGCACAATTGTCGTCGATAGATGTTTACTTTGTTCTGGAGGGCGGGGACTGGGCCGTACGGATAACTTTCAAACGTCCTCCAGTAATACCATTTGACGCTCTCCAGATGATCCTAATCTTTTACGTCTCTTTCGTACCACCTTCAGATTCGCTCGCTTGTTTCCTCTCTCGCGCGGCGCCTTGGAAATGTGGAGAAAGAATGGGCGGCGGCGATGCTGGCTGCCCTGAAGGCCCGCCTGGTACGTTGTGGTTCCGCTGCCGCTGTTCAGTTCTTAGGGTTTAGGGTTTAGCGCTGTGACTGCAGAGAGTCTGTCCCAGTGCAGATTTGTGGGTCTACGCCGCGGATGAGGCAGCACACGCGGCTTTAATCTCAATGTTCGGAAACATCGCCTGCTTGCAGGACGACTGGATTGATGGAGGGCTCAGCGGAAGCTTTTTCCTTCAGAGACTCGATGGGATGCAGCAGGACCTTGAGGTAATGTGCTGCCGGATTCTGATGCGCTACCATATGCAAGAGACAGCAGTCCTCTGTTGGCAGCCCTGCTCGTGGGTGGGGGCTTTTGGCATCAAGTAGCTTCTAGGTATTAAGCTTGTGGTACTTCTTGTGCGAATGCAGAAGCACCTTGCACAAGACGCAGATGCCGAAGTCCGACAACAAGACTTAGCTTCAGCGTTCCCTTACTCCGCCGCCGCCGCTATGGCATCCGCAAGCGCGGCAAACAAAGCAGGTCCTCGAAATTGCCTGGCAATTGGCGCTGCACCAGCTGCATTTGATAAGGCCAGCAGCGCGCGGCTCTCAAAGACTTCCAGAAGTGTCAATGCTGCTGCTCCAAAAAGCAGCAGCAAAGCCAGCGCAGACCAGCCGGCAGCGCTTCCCGCCCCTCCTACCCCTGCAGGGCCCCCGCCGATGCTTCCAGATGAATTGCCTCCAGTCGCACCAGACGCGGCTCAAGCGGAAGCGGCGGCGGCAGCAGCAGCAGCAGGTATGTCGCTGGTACAGCTTGTTACATTCTTTTTCTACGATCAAAGACCCTTGGATGATTCTGTGCTCAACCGTGGTAATCCCATGACGGGTGTTTTTCCGTAGCTGCTGCCGGCACTTGTCCTGCATCTCGGTACCTCTGCAGTAATTCGTCAGATCGGTTTCCGACCAAACGGTGCAGGGGCTCGATTGCTTTAGCAGCCAATTGCACACTTTCCAGTTTAGACTTGGTGCCTTTTGCGTAGTGTTGACCCCAGAGGGCATTTCACACCATATTGTGTTCACTGAGGTATGCACTTCGGAAGAAGCTGCACAGTCGTCCCACCACCTTGCCTCGACGCCGGCTGCAAGCCACGGCATTCTGCTGCATCAGCCGCTGACGGGGCGTTTCATTCCTGCAAAGGCTGCTGAGGCCACTCCAAGGCTAGCAGCCCTCAGCTGCAACTGCCGCTCCATTGAGCATGTCGCCAGGCGGCGACGCGCCTCAACTGTATCGCAGGCTCTTGGAGTGTTCAGGCAGGCTCATGATGCAGTGCAGATTCAGGTATTGGTGCAGCTGCTGCAGCGCCACAGGCCAATTACGTGGAGCCGCATTTGTCAAGTTGGTGGCTGTTTGCGGATGTCACAGCGGAAGGCCTCCGGCACGCGTCGTGAATGGTGTGGCTTGTGTCTAAGCTGTCAGCTACCCGTTTGTGGCGTTTTGCAGATTCTCCCCGTCATCGAGACGTAGAGGCGATTCCTGCGGCATCGCGGGATGGAGCACAAGCGCCTGTTGCCATTGGAGGAAATGCAAAGCGAACCAGCAGTGGCATTGGTAGCAAGAGACTTACTTCATCCAACCCTCTGGTACGGAAGCGCATGCAGCTCGTGGAAAAGTGGCAGAAGAGCCGGGAGAAAGGCGAGGAATCCGAAGAAGAGGTTAGTATTGAAGGCATAACCCTTGGGGTGACGCACAATAAGTGGATCTGCTAATAACATAGATAGGGATTGTGCAGAATCTGGGGCGTGCACTATCTCGCATCTGTACAGGATTACGAACAACGGAAAGAGCGGCTGAAGCAAAGAAAAATTGACGAGTGGAAGGAACGCGAAATGGCCAGGTATGTCACACCACATCTGCGTGGAAATCCGTTGTTTTTTACAATTCCAATTGCTGTTAGCTTTTGTGTCGTCCCTATTGGGCTGATATTGCATTCTTGTGTGGCGCTTTTTCATACCTTGAGGCAGGTCTGGTTTGAGCAGTTCAACAAATATCCCTTGTCCTGAACCGCCATGTGACACATTGCGTTCTTACAGCCATAGAGGAATGAAAAACGCGAACTTCATTGAAGTGACGGCAGATTGGAGAGAATTGGTAGGGAAAAAGTAAATGCTCCGTGCCATCGCTACCGAGGGTGAGCCTTGCTTATGGAGCATGAGGCAGTACAAAATCTCAGGGCGGTGGCTTGACCGTGCCTCATTCTTTTTTCTGCTGTAGTTGGCAAATGCACACTGCAATCGCTTGTTGCTGGGAAGCGACCAGCAATAGCGAGAACATACAGTGAAACTAAGTCAGTGTGATGGCGCTTGGTATGTCGTTGTTTGCCAAACACAGCGGATGGCTGCCTCATGCACAACTGTTCTACGCCTTGGGTTTTTGCGATATCTTGCTGCCCCGCCCCGCGTAGTGTGTAGTGATATATCCACGTGTTGAGATTGGCGACCGTAGTAGTCTAATGAAACTTGTTTACTGAAGCCGGAGCTGCGGATAAGTAATGTAGAGTAACAGTTGCCATCGAAGCCCCAGAATTGGCATAAAAGGAATATCTGACCTGATATGGCTATGTGACTCCATAGAGATCATATCTGGGGTTCTATAGGGCTGGAGGGAAGGTTACAGCAGAGAGCACATTCTTTTGGCCACGGATCTACAAAGATCTCTAGAGACCAATTAGCTTGAGATGGTATGCTTATGCCATACATTCTAGTATGGGGAAATACGGCATACAAAAGCCACACCCCCACCACAGCGGTTGGTCATTACTCTGTTGTATAACCGCCATCTATACGGGAACTATACCCTTCTCCCATAACAGCAAAAATTGCACAGAGCGCGATAGTGATGTCTTCAGCTCACTTGATTTGTGTACCTGAGTTTGCATGGTATTGCCTGTATGGAGAAATTTCACATAGTAATACTTGCATTACATGAAAACAGGCACAGATGTTCTACACCTCGTCTTGCTTTCTTCGCCTTTGAGTGTCTCATCAGCTACTAGTGCATAGGTGTCGCGGTACAGCACCAGCATGTGCAGACACCAAACAAAACGAATGATCGATATAAACGTTTCCCCTCAAGACAACTGGCTTGCCTTTGTCGCTAGCATCGTTTGATGCAGCTCCTGTATTCCACCACTCAGATTCATACGACGGGTCTAACCCTCAGTATATCAAGAGAATCAGCCATGGCAGGTTTTTCGGTGTTCAGCATGTGCGGAATTGTACAGTGAAGATGATGGACCGGTAGTACTCGAAGCTTTTGCAGAAACAAAGATTCCTATCCAAAGGCATACAAAATGCTTCGTTCTTTACTTGTCTGCTAGCTGCTATTGACAAACCCACAAAGCATTAAAATCTGCGGGAGGGATAAATATCAGTTCCATGGTTGCTGTGTATTG
>JRZD01019981.1:5960-17488 GCA_000826945.1 Eimeria nieschulzi
CTGCTGCTGCTGCTGGGGCTCTGGCAGAGCCGCATCTTGTACTGTTTCCACCGCTCGCTGCTGAAGAAGAGCACAGGGGGGGATTGTGGTTGTTTCTGCCCTTGAAGCGTACAACCCCTTGGGGTGTACAGACACCATAAAAATTTTGTGGCCATCTGTGGGTAGGGAGAAGGAGGCACAACATCCTCGTTTCCAATTATCCCATGCCCTAGCAATCCATAAAAATTGGCAGCACCAGCCCTCATGACGGAATTGCTTGTACCCCGCAGGAAGCTGTTGAGTGTTCTTTCTTGGTGTTTGCTGTTGCTGCTGCTGGTCTTGCAGTACAAATCCGTCTCTGTCGATTTCCAAGAGGCAAGAGGCCCCGCAGACGCCGCCGTATGGCCAGGAGACAAAACCGCTCCGCTCAAACCAAAGACGCCAGAGGGGCTCCACCCTGGGGGCCCTCAGCGCGGCTTGCAGCTCTGAGCAGCAAGAGGCGAAGCGGGCAGCATCCGTTACTTCGAGAAAAGAGAGAATCGCCAGAAAAATATTCTCCCTTAGCAAGGCGTCCAGGCAGATCCGTTGATGAGAGAAGTTTGAAGGGTCTTTGGTTGAGCCAGCTAGCCACGAGCTAGCTGGGTGGCTAGCTGGGTGGCTAGCTGCCCTTCCGGTGGACACAGACGTGAGGCAGTGCGATCGGCATCCCTCTTTGCTCGAATCTCTGCTGCTGCTGCTGCAGCGGGAGAGTTTGTTGCCGCGGCAACGGCGTGCCATCAGACCCTCGCCCCAAGGAACGCTGCTGTAGCAGCAGCGCTCCTCGGGGAGACAGAACGGCAGGTCTGAGCCGCCTAGGCGGTCAAGACGCTGCCGAATAGGGGGAGCTGCATCGTTAAAAGAGAAGGCTGGCAATGCTGCTGCAGTTGGAACTGCAGCACAAAAAATTGAAGTGAAGCTTGCTGCTCAGCAGCCGCCATCAGCAGAGGACGAGCCTCGCAAGGCGCGAGAGCACCAGGAGGCCCGGAATTCAGAGTGGACATACACCTCCTGCTGAAAGAAAGACGACTTGTCGGGACAAGCAGGTAGAATGACCGGGAATATCAACCCGTGCTGCCATCTGCTGCCAGGGTTTCCATTCAACTGGCGCCTTGCCGTCCTGCAGAGTGTGTTTCTGGTGCTGACCGCTCTGCAGAGCCTCTCTCTGTCCCTCTTCGCGGCAGCAGCACTTTTGAAAAAGCCCAAGCTGAGGAGGGAAGAAGAAAGCGATTCGGTTGTCCTTAGGCTGTCAGGGCGCGGCTTTCATCGAGGCGAACACTGCAACTTTTCCTCCGCTGATTGATACGCACGCAACGTCTCGAAAAAGCTACGTTAGTTACGAATTCACCCGTGTAGAAATGCAGCCCCAGCAAGGTACACCCTTCTAGCTTGTGTCATCGCTGCGGCCAATGCGTCCAGTTGGAATTCGCTGCAACGCCTTCGATAAAATGCAGCATATTGATTCAATTTGAATGGAAACAAGTAGAAATATCGAAAATAATGGGTGAAAGTGTCGTTTTCCTTTTGTGCTAGTGTTGGCTTAGCCTTGACGGCCGTTCATCGTATGCGCATGTAAGTTCTACTGTAGTTACACCTTACACCAACGTCTCATGGCTGTTGATGCTAACACCTACAAGAAATAAAAATAAGAATTATGAATAAACCAAAGGGTGTAAAATATAGGCAAAAACGGTTTTCGGTAGAAAGCTTTCAAAATCCTATTTCCAGGGGAGGTGCGTGTACACCCCACCACCAAAGGGAAACGAGACGATTAACTAAAAGAAATCAGCCGATACACCCAAGTTTTTACCACAAGAAAACAAATAAATAAATTAATTTAAGGCAATTGTTTGTTTATGATGTTCTTTTTGCCAGAGGGTGTGCTGCGATCCACAACATTCAACACGTCGCTTTGCAAACGACCGAATTGCATCCTGATAACCACTTTGAAATTCTACGGCAACAAAGCGTGCATTTTCAATCCATTGCCACAAATTCCCAAAACCGAGTGCGTGAAGTGTAGTGGTGCAATCATAGATATGTGTATATGTGTGGCTAGATATCTATAATTATATTTATGTATATATATATATATATATATTGTATTCGAATGCAAACTAGGGAATTAGTGGCAGCGCCTTGGCACTCGTAACGCAGAGGCAATAGGAAAGTACAAAGGGTCTTTAAAGTTTTTGTTCATCTCCGCAGATGCTGCATTGCACAGCTTGGGCTGCCACAGCCCAACTGCCGGGCAGAATTGGGTGGCTGGGTGGGAGCTGAGGAGCCCCGCTTCTGTCCGGTCCCCACGCACAGGCAATCAGCGATGGGAAAGAAAACACACAAAGTTTCATTTATGAAAAGTGGCCGACGTCTCGCCATATATGCGTGCCGCTTGCCGCAGAAGACTACCTGGACTGTACGGACAGGTGGCCCTCTTTGGTATCATCAGTTGAGACCGAGTTCCCGATCCTCAACTGCTTCCAAAATAAACTTGAGGCGGTGCATAAGCCGTTCGAGGCGTTCCATGTGCACCTCCGTCTTGTGCATCCACTGTTCGAAAACGTGTTGCTGCGGTTGCTGGTTTTGTGGTTGTTGTTCCTGTTCAACTTGTTGCCAATGGCCGGGATGGCGTTGCGGCGAAAGAGCGAAATGTTCTGACCGCCCCCCCGAATGCACAAAGGCACTCGACACGTCCGTCCACTCAGGCGCTGCTGCATACACTACAGGCTGGCTGTTCACCTCGAAGCTGCTGAGGCTGCTGCCTCTGTGACGTCTGGCAAAGGGCCCCTGGCGCCTGCCTGCTGGCTCTCCAGCCTCCCCCAGAGAGCACGAGGCACCGGTGGAAGCCGTGCTGCTCTCTGCCACTTCGTTGTGGCTAGCGCAGTGCACTTGCGCCTCGGCTGTCTGCCTTATCTGCATGCCAAGCCTAGGAAGACTCTCCTGGGGCTCTAAAAGGCGCAGTGGCACGACGGGCGTGCCTGCGGCGTCGAGGTGAGGCACAAGGGTGCGTGGCTGAGGATGGGATGTGAAGACCTGCTGCTGTGGGGCGGCAGATGGAGCCCCTCTCCGTATAGGCACTTCTGTAAAGCCACAGAAAATCACACAACTGCAAAAAGACTGAAGGGGCGGAGGAAGTGCAGAGCTGCATGCGAGGCTCTGTCAATTCATCCCAAGGGATGCACAGATGACGGCAGATTCATTTTCGTATGATACGTTTGCTTCGCCTCTAATGCTGGAGATGGTTGTTGTTGGCACACAGCAAATATTTGTGGGTTGCTGACCTCTCATGTAGGCTGGAATAAGACCCTCTGGGAGGCGGCCAGCAGCCCTAGAGCTTTCCGTCGATGAAGGATACTGCGCTTGCTGCCGCAGCAAATGTGGCTGGTGCGCCTCGTTGGACTCTGGCGTGTGAGCGTCTCTGTCTACTTGGCTGCGGAGGTGGAAGGACCCCGGGCTGTTCAGTTGGTGATGATGGTAGCTAGCGGCCCCGTTGAAATCTCTCCAGTGTACAGACGGCGGCACATTGCACAGAACTTGCTGCATGCCATGCTGCTGCTGCTGCTGCACGTCGAGCAGCAAGTGCTCCTGCACACGCGTCACAAACTCCCCACTAGTCTGCGCCTGTCTGCCCGCCTCAATGCTAAGGGAAGGGGGACGCGCCTGGCCACAGGGCGCGCTGGGCGGAACATTTTCATCTCGTGAGGGCGGCTGAGGCCTCGGGTCGTACAGCTGCTGCTGCCCGCCTGGGATGGTCTGTGGGCTGGAGAAGATCGCTAGCTGCGGAGTCTGTGAGGAAGTGGAATGGGTGCTCCTTTCAATGGAATAGCGTGGCTCTTGTTGACTAGCAGAGCCTTGAGGCACAGCTCCAGGGCTGCAGGCCTCCGTAAGGCCTTGCAGCTGCCGGGAACGAGACCTTCCTGGAGACGACGGCAAGGACTGCACAGAGGTGGCCGATGGATGTGGCTCGAAACGCGTTGCAGCGTTGGCTCCCCTCAGCTCCCACCGGGCTAGCGTCGGAAGTTGGACCTCTGCCAGTGGGCAAGCAGCGCCAGCTGTTGCTCGGTGACGCTCAACCCCGAGCGGCCCCCTGGCCGCCGCCTCTCCGCTGCCTGCTGCTGAGAGTGCTTCTCTGCCTGAAGCTTCGCGGGGCAGCAGACGCTGCGTCGCGGCTTGCTGCTGCTGCTGCTGCTGCTGCTGCGGATTGCCCAGGGATACTAAGGCATGCGGCCTCAGTGGCACTGCATAGGAAGCGGAGGAAGCACTGAGGGGGGCCTCTGGCCTCATCCCCTGCTGCGCCGCGTCGGCTTCCCCGCTGCCTCTCAGCGTTGGTTGCCGGTGGCCAAGAGAGTGGGGCACAAATCTCCCTTGCAGCACAAAGCCTCCGTCCTCAGACCTTATCGACATGTTGATTCTCCCGCTCCCAGATGTGGGCTCGAGTAGCCAAGGCTCGCAGCTTCTGGGGCCAGCGGACTCAGAGCGACGCCTCCCCCCCCCTGCTGCAGCAGCCAGGCTTTCGCCTTCGGAAGCCTGGCCAACAGCAGGGCGGCCTGCGGCTCTCTCCGCAAAGCCCTCTGGCGCTTGGTCAAGGGGCCCCTCTGCACCGCGCGCCAACACAGCGGGGTGCGCACCCCTTGCCCCAGCTCCTTGTGTTTCCCATAGGGGCCCCCTCAGGGCTACTGGTGGCGGAGCTGAGAAAGAGGCAGGGGCCTCAGCCCTCTCCGGCACCTGCAGGCGCACCAGCGGGCGGCCTGGCCGATCTGCTGACGTTTCAGGGGACGATGGGGGAGAATGAGGTGACCCTGAGTGCCCAAGGCACTCCGTTGGTTGCGAACGCGATTCCAACATTGCTCGAACACGTGCAACAGACGCAGAGGCATCCGGGGGCCCCCCTCTTTCAGGCGGCAGCTGGCTGCGCTGCTGCTGGCCAGCTGCTGCGGGCTGCCCATCAGGCTGCCTCTGTGCACCTCCCCTTCTCTCCTCACTCACCCGAAGCGGCGCCAACGCGTCGCTTTTGGGGCTGGCCAAAGGTGTCGCTCTGCATGCAGTGCAGGACGAACTAAGCACCGGGGAGCTGAAATGCCGCTTGGGGGCCCCCGACTTTGCAGCTCGAGGGGCCCCCATGGGGTGGAGGCTGCCGGCATCTCCGAAAGACAAAATGCGGGCAAGGAGATTTCCATCTTGCAGCTTTTCTGGCTGCTCCACAAAGAGGGCAGGAAGCTCCAGAGACTCCAAAGCCTGATGAGACACAAAGCCACATATTAGTGAAACACTATTTTTGTGTTTTCTTCTGGGCTTCTTTCATTAAACCCCAACTCAAAAATACACATTATAATAAAAGTACTTAATGCGGGACAAAAAGAATTCTCTTCAAGTAAAGAATAACGCAAAGATGACGCTGCGCTACTTCCCCTGGCCTTTCGCCATGCGACTCTCTATAAAATCTAAATCCTAAACCCTAAACCCTAAACCCCAAAAGCCTGTGCCATCCCACTAAACAGCACTGTAAAACTGGTACTGAGAAGGTCTGCGCTTACTCGACGGAGCAAGAGCTCCACTAGGAGAGAAGCTGGAGGATCGGCTAGGCCGTAGGCCCGCAGCAGTTGCCTCCAGACTCCGTTAGAGTCCAAATGGAATGCCAATTGAGGGACAAAATGATTGGTAACTTCCGCATGCAGCTCAGGGGACTTTGTAACAACGCCAGTTCTTTGTCTGGCGGCCCCACTGCTGCAAGAAGGCAGCCGTTCTGCTGCTTCCTCGGCGGAGCAAATCGCCTCCTCTGGGGCTTGGAGCTCAGCAGTGGCCATAGGAGCACAAGACGGAGGTGCCGACACCCTCTGACCACTCGCAGCAGAGGAAGCAGCTGGCCTCGCAATCTTGAGCCGGGAAGCGAAGAGAGCCAGCTCCATGCCCACCTGCAAACTGACTGGACACAAGACGGCCTGAGATTCGGGAGCCACGTGGGATGCAGGATGTGCTGCAGAGGAGGCATCCATCCCGTGAAAACAAATGCTCCGATCCCCGCGCGCCCTTGGCATACAGATGATGGTTGCCACGCGAGAGGTGCTCTTCCTGCCGAGTCGTGGGTTCACTTGTGTGCAGATGCATGGCTCGCAACAGGCGAAGAGGCGCCTTTGTCGCGGCTGGCGCCGCAGCCGCTGCTGCTGCACTGCCTGGAGCGTGCCTAAAACCTCCAGTCTTTCATGCACCGGCCATGAGCTGATGGGAAGCGGCCCTTGGCTGCCGTCTGCCGGTGCAGATCCCTCAGCCATGGGAAGATCGGAAATGCCTGCAGATCCACGACCCTCCATTCGGCAGCGTCGGAGATGCCCATCTGGTAAAACTTGCCGTGCTTTTTTATTTTTTCGGGTGTACGGGGAACTTTTGGGTTCTGCGGTTCAAATTTGTGTTTGCGGATCTGAACCTGTCGAGCGCGCGGCAGATCGGCAGGTATAATGCTTTTAACGCCTCAACTAATGGCTCTTATAAATGCTGCCAATGATATTTTACTCCATTTTCCCACCATTTGAGGTGAATGAACATGTGCTTCTACAGGCACACTATGGCTACTAACTCTCGGCCATCGAGGGTTGAAGGCGAGCATGGCCTGGAGAGACGGGGAGAGATGTTGTTTGCCATTCTCAGGCTTGATTTAATCCCCCTTTTCAATACATATTATCTTAATGGTTGCGAAAATCCGTCTAGGCAGGCAATATATTTGAGTTCCAACATCGGATGGTTACTGCTGGCGGTTGTACAACTCGGAACAGAGTCGGAGGCGGCTGGGTTAGGAGAGTAACTAGGCAGAAGGAGGGAAGGATATCAACGTTTTGACGCGAGTCTCTGGGGGGCCAAAGGCTCGACGTAGCAGCTGGTGGAAAGATGGCGCTGTGAACCAACCCTCTTTACTAGAAGGTTTACATTTGAAAGTATAAAAAAATTGTAGTTTAAACTTAAGGGAGCCTGGAAAAGCGTGACAATGGTGGTATCCTAACTTCATAGTCTGCCTTTCCTTCTCGAGTCACACCGCATCGCTGGTTTCTATAACGCCCACTGCCCACTTCTCTAGTTCGCCACGAGTTCTTTGGCAAGGCAATCCTTTTGTGGCTTCTTTCTACAAGATCTTATGTATTTTATTCATGGCATCTCCGTTCAAAAAGGATTGTATGGAGCAGTGCAACTAACTGCCTGTCGCCGCGTACCGTTAACGTAACAAACCGTGGGGGCCAAGAGCAGGAACCACCAGAACAACACAGGCTGCGAATGCGGTCCTACTCGCGTGTATAGTTTTTTTGTTGTGCACGCGTGTCGATATGAAGCAGCAAAGAAATAATTCCAATAGGGAGTCGGTTACGTTATCTTTTTCCGGTAGGAGGACACCATAACAGCCGCCTCTGCTAGAGAAACTGAAAACAGTGGCCCAAGCTACTCATCTTAAAATAAAGTAAATGACAGTATGTTTGCTGTTTCGAACTTGCTCTGGACTTTTGAATGTTAACGCGATCCTAAAGTTGCCCTAGATCTCCCGACTGGCACCAGTTGATTTGCTCATGCATTTATTTCCCTTGCTGAGCAAGGCTTGATAAGTTCTAAGAAACGTTTGTTCGATTATTCACCCGCTGGAGAAAGCACAACTCGCATATCTAACGTGGCCTGCGCATATGACTAACGGAGTATGCCAGGGCCAACGTAGCGTTGTCAATGGTGGGGGACTCGGCCTCCAACCCTCATTAGATTAGAAGACAACCCGCGACCAAGACCTTAAATAATGCAAAGCACGAGCATTCTGTTGCCTCCTCAAATAGACTTGCTAACCGAAGTGGAACAGAGTCATCGCTGGCCGCCATAAAGTTACCACGCGTGCCAGAACACCTTGGGTTTCTTGGTAATCAAAGGTTCGGAATTTTCGAGTTATAACTTTTGTGCATCAGTTCTATCCGGCTGCTTGAGCCAGCGCCTGATCACGCTCCCTGAAATTGCATGCAGTGCAACCGGATTCACTGGATGGAGGGCAGGTGATGCCTATGGCCCTTCTGCTTATAATTCATGGGCGTATGTTGGTTACGGTGAAAGACGCATTTGGAGGCCGTTGACATTTGCCGTTTCCTCGCTTGGCCAGCATACTGCTGGTACTGTAAAGAATCACGAACTTGCTTTTGCGACCGACTTTGTCTCTCGGTAGAAATACGGTGCCACTAAACACGAGTATCACTCAGCATATCCATAAGAATATTGAATGTCGATAACACTGTTCATCGTTCTGACTTGATCCTCCGCTGCGAAAGGCGTCTGGCGCTCACGTTCACGGATCGGGTGTGCTGTTGCTTTCTTCCAACGGCATCTCCGGTTGTGCCTGAGCTGCGCGATTCTGCTGCTCCCTCTCCGCATCCCACACTCCACGCAGCAGCGATTCCGGCATACCTCCTTGCCCCCCAGCATCTGCACAACATCCCGCATGTATGGAAAGCCACCAACAATTCGACTCGTCCACTGGACCATACTAGATGCCCTCATACCTCCGTGCACCCAGCCAAGAGGAGTGACGGGCTCTTTGCGAATGCCCCACACTATCCGCCTTCAAACATTCGCAGCCACACTGCGGGCAGATGTTTGCTTACCTTCAGCCGCCGACGCAGCAACGTCGGTGGTAGTGCCTGAGTCCGAACTCTTCTGCTCCGCCCCATGCTTTTTGGGTTCACCCGGGATAGCAAATCGTTGTGCCAGAGCGCGACTGAGCAAATTGCATCACAAGAGAGTCACCCCATGCCTTGAACTGCAGATGCATTATGATTATAATCTGAGAAACATGTTTTGGGTTTGCGCTGACGGTCATGATTTCCTGACTGAGCCATAGTAGGCTTGAGAGGTTACGCAACGTTTCATGGGCATTCTATGGCTTACCGGCACACGAGTGTCAGCCACTTGCGTTCGTCGGAGAGCAGGAGGTCCGATACGACCTAAAAAAAAAACAACGCGGAAGACGACAATGCGTAAAGCAGTCTACGGTCGTCCTCAGGCAACGGTCAGACTTTGAAGTGCATATTCGCCAAAATCCGACGCAAGACTCTTCAGTAAAAGAATGCCCGCCGGAACGGCATCAGGTACTACTTACCCTTTGCAAAGCTAAGCTTGTAAAGCGAAGATGGACCTCTTTTCCTTCTGGAGTAACCAGCGCGCTGGCCCAAGCTGCCCCAGCCGCGCAGCCTGCAGCTAGGTCTGTTTCGATAGAGCCAACATGCGGAGAAGTTCGCGATGAAGCTGCGGTTTTACCTTGCTGCTGGGAAGCCTTTCCACTTCTGACCTCTGCGACGTTCGCTGGTGTTAAGATTCCCCCAGCCTTCATAACGCTGGGGCGCCGCTCATGGCCTGGCCCAAGACCAGGGAACGGCGTGTGTTCCAACGAGGTGCCAGGTGTCGCCTCTCCAGTAGAAACCGTCAGCAAGTTGCGTTGTGCTCCTCCAGGGACCTCTAGAAAACTTCCTTTCCTCTCCTCGGCATTCGCTTCGGACGGATTCGCTGCAGGTGCCGTTTTCTTAATAATCGGAAGCTGCGATGCTGCCTGGCTTGGCGGGCCTGCGGGGGTACCAATGAAACGGCTGAGAGCTTCCTGTTCCGCTTGAGACGCTGGTTCGCAGACCTCGAGGACGTCTTTCACAATCAGCTGATAGACGAGGTCAAAGAAATCGTTGGCCAGCATACGCCGAGGGTAGGCAGCACGCAGTTCTGTAGGCCTGAACACTACGGGGAACACTGAGGCTACCTTCGCCATCATTTGCTCCTCAGGCAAAAGCCGTTCCACTGTAAACATGCATGCCGCAACGAGTTGGGGAACAAAGGGTAGAGAGTTGAGATCCGAGACGACGCGTGCTTCGCTGTATCTCTTAATGCCCCAGCCGCCGTCTTCTGCGTTTCCGGGCTTAACAATCGGCCCTTCTGCATCGCTGTCCCACTCAAGATGCTTGGCCTGGGCGACGCGCCGCCTCCGGCTTCTCCGTAGGGCCGCAAGATCGTCAACGCTCACTTGCATCCACGAGGGTCGGAAGCAAAGCAGAGCGAACTCGGCGTCTGTCAGCTTCCCTCGGCGAATGCGGCGTCTATCCTCTTGGGCCAAGTGCTCCTGTATGCTCACCCGGCGGTGCCCTGCTGCACCTCCAAGCCCATCCATCCTCCGGCCATAGCGCCTTGAAACGAAACGCCTGGAAGGTGGCCGCGTTTTCCGTTCTTGATCAAAATCCCTTGACTCTCCCTCATCTAGGAAAGACGATTGGTTCGTATTCCAGTCCAGAAGGCGTTTCCGAAAGCATTCCGCTAAGTAAAACGGTGAGCGCGCTGGCTCCCCACTAGCGTCTTTGTCGATCGACAAAGATACAGCACTCAGCATCGACGCTGGAGGAGGCATCAGCTCCAGCGCCGCTGCATCGGGAGGCTGGCGGTCAGGGGCCAGCACGTCGTACTGCGCGAGCTTCCTCCAATCCCCTCTGAAGAAACAGAAATACACACACGCCATCACTAGCAAGAAGTGAAAGGTAGAACCGTTCCTTGTCGCCAGCACAGAAACAAAGCTACCGGGGCGGTGAAAGTGCTGTTCACCACAGGGCCAGGTTTGCAGCGAACCCAAACAAGCAACGATATGAGAAATGAAATTGGATGTCTTTCTTCTCAAAAGTCAAAAGAATGTGGTTTGGATTTTAACCCACTTTTCGGTGTCCGACTGTGGAGTGGGGATAAAGGCCTCGTCTGCCCCCAAGCCCAAAGCAATGCGCTGCTGATTCAGCTTCTTGAGCAGCGCGATAACCGCGACAATGACTTCGTCGTCAACATAGCGAACCTCCGTGTCGTCCGCATCGCTCGAATCGTCACCGGAGGATGGTTGGCCACAGGACGCCTCCTGGAGCAAAGAAGACTTTGTGCCCTTGGCTGAAGGGGCCTCGTACTCTTGTTGAATACCTTGGTGCTCCTTCCCCATTCGGTTTAGCAGCAAGCGTCTGTATCGTAGCTCGAAGCTGGGCGTGTTTTCTCGCAACAGCTCGCCTGCAGCACGGGTCCTCCGCTTCCGCTCCTTCAACACGACGTGCCCACCGGCAACTAGCTGCTTGGCCGTCAAAAAGATATACTTGGGAATGCCTATCAAACATAATATTCAAAAAAGATATCAAACAAATCCGTTAGGCGCCTCCCTTGAGTAGGCAAAACAGGCTTCAAGCGCACGGCACCGTAAGCCTCGCCGTACATCTACAAGATAGTGCGGTTGTGTTTTACTGAATTAACGGGATAAATGAAGAGCCCTTGGGTGTTGGTGGCGTACCTGCTGACGTGCGGTGAACGTAATGCACAAACTCAGGGTCCAGGTATTTACGGTTAATGTGCAAACAATGCGCTAGAAAGCTTGCGGTCTCCTCTTCGGTGAGCTTTCCTGCACAGATCAGCAGCAGTGCGACAGCTCTCTTCGCACCGGTTAACGTTTTTCTGTTTGGTTACCGCATAGCTGACTATCTGTATATACTAGATATTACATA
>JRZD01019981.1:22103-34931 GCA_000826945.1 Eimeria nieschulzi
TGCCCTATCGCATATGAATGTACTCACCTGCGTAAAAGATCTACATCGTCCGCATCCACTTCAATAGCAGCTAGGGGCGGTGGCGGAACAACCTGCCAATCTGCAAGCTTGTGAATGGCTGCCAGTTCCTCATCCTCAGCTTTGCCTTCTGGCTCGTTTGCGCTATTGGACTTATTCCTGGCTCGCCCTTCCTGTGCTATCTTCACCAAATCATCAGCGTGAGGCAAAAGACGGTAAAACTGCCTTCCAGGCGGAGAATCCTTCACGGGCTCCAGAGAGGCAACACCGTGCATTGCAGCGGCCATCGTTGGCGACAAGACCGTTTCGCCTGTTACGAGCAGGCAACGAAAAACACAGGGAGTCAGGGCATGATTGTCACCTTGTAGCAATGCCTAATCGTCCAAAAACCCGTCATTGTAGTTTGTTAGGGTCATGAGACACTCGACATGCCTGTGCTGGCGAGGGGCTCCGCAACAGAAATTTCCTCGAGAGGAGCTCCGGCCACGACATATTCCCATCGGTCCATAATACCCCCAACCTGCGTCGCCCGTAGGAGAAGCAGCAAAGCCTGCATAGTCTTTGTAAAGTCTCGACCTGGAAAGAGCCAGTACTGGGCTGTACTGAACGATTCGCCGAATGGTTGTGATGCAGTTCTCCAGAGAACGACTGTAGTTCTTCTTTATAGTGCAGCGCAAACTTGAAACCAAGCGCTTCATCATTGTGTTCTATCCCAATTCGCAATCGAGTGATTCCATCTGTGGTTTCCGACCCTATCCGACACAAGCCAATGAAACTTCTACACCTAACTTCACGGTTAGCCTTCCTTGACCACGCAGCATTCCCTATTATTAACGGATCGACGTAAGACGGATCTTTCAGTCTCTGACCTGGAGGATGGTGACCTGGCCGAACCCAGCACCAATATGAAGTGTTAAAGTCTTATTGGCGAAGCCTGTTGGATACTTATGTAGGGATTGGTGGAGATTCATACAGCACTTGGCAGCCATCAGGCAAGCTTGTCTTGCATCAACGCGATACTCATCATCAGCCTCGCTGTCGGCATCAGCTTCTGCACATGATAGACGACAACAGCCCTGAAGTCACTGCACCGCCTGAGGTTTCATACTGAAAGCAACAGGTGAGTCAACAAATGACATGCGTACCGTCGTCGTCCTGCTCTTCGTCGTCCACTGGCCAAACAATAGTCAGTGCGTCGCCGCTGAATTTGATAATATCTCCACCCCAAAAATGTACAATGCGTATGATCTTATCGAAAAACTGATTAATGATCTGAAGAAAAAGTATCAGGGCAGTCACAATCATGCGCGGATTTCCCTAGCCTTCACAGTGTCAAAAGGGTAGGGGGCTGTATATTAGGCTTGCTCTAGAGCCAATCCCTAAGTAAAGAGCCGGTCGTCCAGTATACCTACACCGCCAAGTCGCTCTGCTCCGTTAGGCTGGGCATCCAGCGCCTCCGTGAGGGCCGTGAAGCCACTGGCATCGCAAAAAACCTGGCACATTAAAAAGGTATTCGCCTGTGCACAGTAAAAAGGTATTCGCCTGTGCACATTTCTGGAAACGTGTAGCGAGTAGAGTGCATAGCGAAATACTAGTGGTAGTGACATACCACGGCAGCAGTGAACTTCTCAACCTGTACATCGAAGTCGTCCGAGTATCTGCAACAACGCAAAATCTACTGCCAGCCGTTGCGTCTCGGCATGTTCGTTAATCATGCTGGCAATCGAAAATAGCGTTTCATGCAGGTGAATTAATGCTACAAGTCTTTTTGATTTTGTCACAAGCTGCTGAGTCAGACCTGATACGCTTGTCCGCAACTGCTTCTAGTACTGTCCGCGGGACAAAGCAGGAAAACTGCTTCACGTCCAACGAATGGCCTGAAAGCACGTGGCAGGGAGCCAGCACAACCTACCACATTCGTACGGACTATGGCTCGCAAACAGTTGTTTTGGGACTGCGTTGAGCAGCGGAGCAGCTTAACATGAAACAGTCTGAAGGTTCGTCGCCTTGGTTTGACTAGTAAGCCGGCCAGGTAATGATCGTCCTCGCACCAAGTGTATCCGCGAGTTTGGGTTGTCTCTGGGTTCGTTGTTGCATCGAAGCGTTTAGGCGTCGTTCACACCGCAGAGCAAGCCACCGCCAGTCCTGGGATACCGCGTCTCCCTGTGCAAAGCACGAAAGGCAACCAGCATTATCCTCCAGGACTGCTAGCGAGTTATCTTGTCCCCGCCAACTCAAGTGGTTGTAAAGGACAGCCTGAAGGTACTTAGTTACACCACGAATAAGATGGGCAGACAATTCAAATCAAACGTTGCCCATATCTAACTGGGCACCACTGCCCCATACGGTGCAGCTTGACAGCAAGGTGCAAACTGACATGATTTAGAACGGTTTCTGATGATTTTTCAATGGGCGGCGGCCTCTCAGGCGATCGTGAGAGTTTCGCCGCGTTGCCTGGTTGCAACGATTCATGAAGGCCGACTGCATCAAAGGCCGAAGCTCCTCCTGAAAACAGAGAGTATCAGCAGTCTTCCCTATTACAGTGAGACTTTGAAGACTTACTAGCAAGACATAAGTGTTCAAATGGCATTGTGGCTTCAACCACTACAAGCTTTACACCATATATTGAGCACAGAAAAACTTGAAGGCGAGGTGGGCGCCCCATGCGTTGAACATGATGAACACATAGGTACAGGTGTCCAAAATGGTTATGACTTGCGTCTTCGAAATCAGGTTCTATGGAATGCTCAAGTACATGTACTACGGGCATACACAAATCGATGCACTTCCACTCTGTAACATTGCTTTAGATGGGAAAAGATTTAGATATGAGTATCCTATAGTGATGGAATCTCGGCTAGCGTCAACGAGTTCTCTTGAATCAGCATACCATACTGATGTGTTTGGCTGCGCTCACCATCGTCGCGGAATGCGCGGTACAGGCGGTTCCCCATGGAGTGTCCCGCTGCTCCTCAGAAGTAGCTGGCCGAAAAGGGGCACGAAAAATTAGCACATCGATGCTGGCGCATCTAAATCGCAAGCGGACGACTGCCCGAGTTCAGCATACTAACCAAGAAAAGTCCGTATCAGGCTTGTCAATGCCAAAGGGTTGTGGACGTCTTCAAGTCGCTAATAAGGAGTCAAAGGCACTGTACTCCCTCCCGTTCAGCTGTCTGCTCCCACGGCTACAACCGGGATCTCTTCTCGTTCTTGGAAAAGAAGGAAGCAATAAAACCGCTAACTGCAGCTCAAAGTAAGCTACTGAGCATGTTGAAGTGGGTTAACAATGTTCCTAAACTTCGCAACTGCACCGTCTCGCTGGTCAAGGAATCACTGGACTTCGATTGAGGCACTGGCCAAGGAGGCATTGAGAGGGATATCATTACCAAATTTGGAGCTGCACCGTTCTTACTTAATGTATTTGACATCAATTTGCTTTAGTCATAAGCTTCTTCAGACTGGTTTCCCTCGGACCGCTTGGCAGCTCTTCGGGCTCGCCATGAGGAAGACCAACCGCAGCCCCGAAGACGCGGCATGCGTTATTGAATAACTAACTACAACGTGGAAGAAAGTGAAGTAGCAGAAAATGCCATATCAACAAAGCCACTTTTCAATTAATAGACGACCCCATCACGCTTCGATGAAACCTGACAGGCTGCAGCTCCGTGAGACGGCCATAGCATCTGCAAGCCAAGTATATCGAACCTACTTACACCAAGCTCTCTGAATTCCTTTTTGTCTTTAGTATTCTGATATCGTTCGAGGATGCATGGTGAAAGTTTAGCCTTTGTTATCGCTTTCCTCTGGGATAATACCAGCAACTCTTAGCCAATGGAACAACTAAGGTCCTCACATTACCTGCCCACCCCACAAGTTATGGGTGAACGCCCACCGCAGAGTCTGTCAGATCGTGTATCTCAACTGCAGGACCATCCACATCCTGAAAGGTTTAGGCTATCTGGCTGCAAGACAGGTCAATCCCCATCATAAAGCGAGGAGCGGAGCGGGGTGGTGGGGTGATTGGTGCTCAATTGAGGCGTTCAAGGGATGAGCCCACTGCATTTCTCCTTCGGAGCGAAAGTGCAGCTCTGCTGCCGCGTTTGGGCTCAATGGCACAGTAGCTACAGGAGTGTTGCCGGCTGCTTATGGAGACGTGGGTGGCGTGGTTACGGAACTGTGACTCCGCGCCGTTCGTTCAGTTGTGGCAAGGCAGGACTAGGCAATAGCCAACAGCTTGCTCCTGGCACAGATTGCGGAGCAAACGAACAGGAGGTGTGCATCAACGTGACAACTACATTTTTGGACGTCTTGGCTGATGACACATCGCCCCACACACCTCATACACTTACCCAGGGCCTACCGATAACGGGCGCCAAGGCCATGCCTCCTGTGCTGCGCATGCCAAGAGCGCCTTCAACAACCGTTGGTAGGAACGTCCCATACTTCATTTCTGGCTTGAGTTCACATGCCCGTCAGGCGTTCACGGGCAATTTGAGTTCACATGCCCGTCAGGCGTTCACGGGCAATTTTCCACGTGTTATTGGGCAGGGGGAAATATTTGACATTGTTGCCGCAGCTCCTACGACGTTGCCGTGGCAGCCTACCGACCTTTCTTTGAATATTAAAACAGATGCCGAGGGGTTGACTGGAGGCCCAGCCCGTAAAAACGGGAATACAGACCTTCAGCGGCTGCAGGACCGCTATGACTTGCTGCTTCTAAACGGAAATACAGACCTTCAGCGGCTGCAGGACCGCTATGACTTGCTGCTTCGCAACCCTAAGGCCTTTGGAACTCAGGTTCAGCTACTGCATGCAAGTATTCAACAGGCACAACAACTTCAGGGCAAGCAGTTGCACATGAGGCAGTTACAGCCGCTGCAGGATGGGCTCCGTACTCCGGGGACAGGAGCTTGTTTGTTGGTGAAACCTGTGGTATACGCTGCGTTTTGCGTTTATTCGCCCGACCACATTTGGGTCGCTGCGGCAATGCGCGTTGGAGCAGGGCCGCATTTCTTACAAGAATATTTGAAACGCAAGGGTCTCACAAAGCAAAAACATGGAATCAGCTCGATTCGCTTTCCTCGTGGACTTGCGGAAGCGGAGAAGTGGCTTGTTAACTTGTCACTTCAGAATGTTTGCGTATATCCCCTGGAAGCGCTTTCTCCCCAGTTACGCCTCTTCCGTTCCTCCGCACCGTTGCGGCTGGCTGCCTGGGAAGAAATCCTTGGTAGAGCGGCTACTTGGTAAAACTACCTTATCACTTTTTGCCATGGGAGTCGTTTGGTTGACCGAGCAGTATAAGGATACGATGGATTTATCCGCATTTCTGTTGAGAGGGTTATAGGCTAGGTAACGTTTTGCCCGAGAGCCAAGGAAGTTGAATGTCCTACGTAGTGCTAGTTACTTGCCCACTGCAGCCACCCATATGCGATAATAATCCAACTGTATTTAATGCGCGTTCTGCGACTGTAGAGTTTACTTTTAGTTTCTCACAATTCGATGGAGACTTATTCTACCCGCTAGCTGGATGGCCGAGTGGTCTAAAGCGCTGCGTTCAGGCCGCAGTCCTCGCGGGCATGGATTCAAATTCCACTTCGGTCATGTTCACCTGTTCTGTTCGCCGCTATTTCTGCCGTGCGTAGCGTACACTGAAGACGGACTTGCCATCTTCACGCAGTTGTGTACCATTCACATTGTCTCCACAGTGTATTCCCCCGGGTGTGTTTATACAAAAACAGTGGGTGTGCCTCTGCTGCGACGTATCCCACATGTACCACCCTATTTATCGTTCTCTATCCTTTTAGCTGTTTTCTCGAGCAAAACGATGACTTAACGCATAATGGGGGCTGGTGACGGCTGGATGGCCGAGTGGTCTAAGGCGCTGCGTTCAGGCCGCAGTCCTCGCGGGCGTGGGTTCGAATCCCACTTCAGTCACTTTCTTATATTCTGTCCGCCACTATTTCTACCATTTCTATTGTGCGTTAATCACACGAAAAGGGACTTGTCACCTTCACGCAATTGTTTACCACTCACACTGACTCTGCAGTGTATCCCTCTGGGTGTGTTTATACAAAAACAATGGGTGTGCCTCTGCAGCGGCGTACCGCACACACGTGTAGCACATCACTAATCGTTCTTTACCTTTTCAGCTGTTTTTTTTGTGCTGAACGATCACATAATGCACAAATGGGGCTGAGGTCGGCTGGATGGCCGAGTGGTCTAAGGCGCTGCGTTCAGGCCGCAGTCCTCGCGGGCGTGGGTTCGAATCCCACTTCAGTCAGTTCTCTCCTTATTCTGTGGTAATTTGGGTTATTAGCACTTCAGTTTTGCGGCAAAGCTTATCCGTCGGCGGGAATTGTCGCTGGAAAGTGTCGTGCTTTCTCCGTCTGAGCCTTGTGGCATAATGTATTGAGGCGTTCGATTGTCTGTAGAGCTGTCTAGGAGTGCTGATGACTTCTTTTTCTTATATGTGTGAGGTAGAAACATTATTACTGGGGATGCTTCCCTAATATCTGTGAAGCTCTGAATATCCTGGGTTAGAGATAAGCTAGGTTGTAGAGGAGGTCTGGACAGGCAATACGACAAGCACGTAGCGTGCTGCCTTTTTGAAGATGATATGAAAAGGGCATTTGAGTTTGCCTGCCATAACAAATATTTGACTCTTTGGCGACATTACCTCGCAATACGGACTGCCCCCCCCCCCTATTCTGTAACTGTTTGTTTTGGTACTTAAATTATCCCTTGCAAAACCGATATGCCAGATTCCATAGTAGCACCCTTACCCTTTCTTGTGCACGCTCTCTGCGAAATCCAACGTTATATAGCTATTCGATACCAGTTCATGATACTCCATAGCTGTAGCTTTGCTGGTTTTCTTGAATACAGTCTTTTCTACAATTGAAAAAGAAACGAGAGTAATATCGATGAGATTGAAACAATTTGCAGTTGCTTCCAATTCAACGTTATAAGCCACAAGCCCTTGTTTGGAGCCTCACCCGTCACTCGACAGGCTGCAGGTAGGTCGCGTTCGGATTATTAGTATCCCTCTTCGTAGGCCACAAATGAGGAAGTCTAGCCGAGGGGCATTTGTAAAGCGATGCCGGCGAATGCCGCTCTCAAACGATACCATTACCGCAATGCGATCATCTGTGGCACTCCTAAGCGGTAGAGGGCCTTGCACCAGTTAACAGCCGTTGAAACACGAGGTGCCGCTTGCACATGGCTTTAGGGCGCATCAGGAGGCGCCATCGTCAAAGATTTCCTCAGACGCCGCAACTTGGATGCAGATGCTACTGGCGGCACCCTGAAAGCCAACGCATCTCAGCTCGAATACGGAATATATCAGACATATAGAGCTTCAACCCCCAGAGCGTTTAGTCACACAAACCAGGAGTAACCGCTTCGAATCTAAACAGCAGGTGGGACAAGTCTCCGGCGACTAGTGTTGTGGCCTTAGGGCCGACATTACCGTCACTGTCCGTGCTGCATAGTTAGGGCAGGTGCGCTGGCATCACACAAGCGCTCTGTACGAGTCAGGCAGCACTGCCAATTGCTGCAGTTAGGGCGTGGGATCTGCCTCACAAGGTCTCTTCTGGCAATTGGTTTTCGCTTGTCCGACTGATGAGCTGCTGTACATGCAACTTCCCTTTCCAGGGTTGATGCAAAGTTGCCGTATTCCTGAAAGGCACGGCAGGGAGAGCTGCAAGGATCCAACATGGCAGATGGTTTCAATTCCCGCAAAACAGCAGCAAGTTTGGTAAAATTTGAAGCTCACGATTGTGAATTTGACTGGAAGCAGCATCTGCCCGTTCGACATTATCTGTAATGGTACTGCACAACCGAAGCCGCGTAAGAAAGGGGTCAGCTCTCACTTTATGTCTGCGAACCCGAAAGCCGTGGGGCTCAAATAGTGCAGGGAAATGTCCACGGGTTTCCTCTTACGCCACAGAGCAGCAATCGGGGAATCCAGCAATTGATGCACCAACGGCAGCTGCTCTATATAACTTCCCACGCTGCATGCGGCATTACTCAAGCGCCTCCAGCCCCGCAAGGCTGCCCCTCCTTGCCGCGTTGCCAGAAGTCTGTTTCGGGCGTTCTGTTGAAGGCGCTGTAGGAGGCCAAAACCGCTCTGACGCTGCTGTTGCACCAGTAAGAGCTGTTGCTCCTGCAATACCGATGCAGCCATCTCCCTTAGGGTTCCCAAAAGAAGTCGGCGCTCTTTGGCAGCGAGTGCTTCAGTAGCAGCAACTACCTCTTTGGCAGTTGCCCTATCTGCGTAGGCTCGTCCTTGTCCGTCTGAGGCCAGCAGCAACCTCCGTAACGCCTCAGGCTTTAACGCGCGGTGGTACTCGCAAATAAGCCGGTAGAAGTTGTCGGCAGTCTGGCGAATGGCTTCGGATATACGACTGTGCAAATACAGTAGCAATTGCACCAGCTGCCTGCAGTACCGTCTTTAGCAACAGGTCCGGGACCTGTGGGCATGGTGGCCCTTAGAGTGTCTGCAAAACTCAAAGTGCCCCAAGAGGAGCCAGGGTGATAGCAGTACAGTGGTTTGTACGTAACCCCCAAACCTGTAGTTCCAGGTTGAGGGGATAACCGTGTGTTGCTCGTACTTGGCTAGCTCGTGTATGTTTTCTTGTTGAGGCAATCCCTGTTCACGGCTCTCTCTGTTAGCGGGGCTGCTGAGAAGCTGCTTCAGGAACAAGTCGAAACGCGCCGTCGTCACCGAGCGCAAAGCCTCTAGCTGTACGCGGTGGAGCAAGACGAGCTCTGCAGTACATACAGCCAATGCACATGGTGCCAGGGGAAGGACGTTATTGCTCCATCAACGCAGCTGAACATTAAGGAAGGTGCAACGTGCCAATAACGCACCGTTCACCGCCTCGTCCTCTAAAGCCTGCCGGGCCTCAGCAGTGGCAGAGGCAACGTCAGCGGGGTTCGCAGCCCTATGAGTAGTGGTCTTGGCGCTGGCAGCGCAGCATTCGTCAAATTCTCGGAGAACTCTCCGCAGCAAACCGTAGCCCTCCGCTGGCCCCGCCGCCTCTGCAAGTCCTGCTCTAAATCTGCGGCCAAAACATAAGACAGTCGGGTATGTGAGACAATGCCACCTCAAGGAACCCTAAACCCTAAACCCTAAACCACCTCACACCCAATGCACCACCCCAAGCACACGCACCTAGACAGACACCTGCGCCTATACAGCTCAGCGTCGAACGCCGCAGCGTCTACGGAAGTGAGCTTTTCTATTTCTTTTGAAGGTGAGGCTTTTCCTAGAGTACTTTCGACGCGTGGCTGCGATGCCGTTTGCGGTGCAGCAACCAGCATCCTGCACACAGTAGCTGCTGCGTCGTACAGCCACAAAGCGCTGTCGCCTTCTCCAATATCTGCTCCTGCTGCCATCTGATGCTGTCGCTGCCCGTGTTGCTGCTCAACGCCTGCAGTATGCGACTTGCCCTGTGCCTCCCTCCTCCGATGTTGTATTAGCAGAGACCAAAGCAGCCGCTGGAGTGCAGCAGAAAAGCCTGGTGGTGGGTGCGTCTGTGCGGCATGTTGGCCAGAGGCTGTGGCGTGTGGCTGCTTTGGCACGAAGACAACATGCACTGAAAACAGCTCCCTCAAGTTTGGTACTAGCGGGTTGCCTTGATGTTGCTGTTGCTGCAGCATGTCTGGTGGCAGCTCCTGCTGTTGAGGCTGTGGGGGCCCCCCTCCAAGCACTAGGCCCGCTTCGCCGACCATTGCTCTCCATTGATCTTCCAGAAGCCGCAGAGCAGCATGAGCGGCCGCGAGTCTCCGTCCTGCTGCCGCCTTCATGAGGTCACCTCTGTCTTTGCCATTGGCTGTTCGTGATGCTTTCAGAAATAATGCAGGAGGATCAGGCAGCAGAATTACCATGGGTTTCGTTCTGTTTGCCGCTGCTGCCAGAGCTGCAGGGAGAGCCGGCGTACCCTGTGTTTCTTGCTGTCTCAGAATACGTAGCTGCAGTTGCAGCTGCAGTGCTGACAGGAGTAGCGGGAGTGGCTGGATCTGCGCCAACAGTTCAGCTGGGGAGCTGAGGGCTTCGAGGGGCAACGGTACCAGCAGCAGATCGCCGCAAGTCACAGCGGCACCTGCTATTGCTGCTCGCTCTGCAGCATCATCGTCGCGCTGGTGGGCCCACCCCTCCGATACGGCGGGGAAGTGTAACACCACTGGCACGTCTGGTGTACATACTTCCTGTTCAGAGGCGGCCAGGGTGCCTCCAGGTGTCTGTGAAGCAGTGGGAGTTTGTGCTGTGGAAGGCGGCGAGAATCTTGGCCAGTGCCAAAAAGAGAAGGTCTGCACTTGTTCGGACCCCTTCCTGTCTGCTGCTTCTTTTGTGCCCCTCACTTCCTCCTCAGGGGATAACAAAGACAAAGGGTTAAGCTCCTCATGCTCGTTGCTTAGAACCACAAACGAACGATGCCGACCAGAAAAAATCCGCTGACGGCGTTGCTTCGCATATCCGCTAATATATTGATGATTTTGCACATTAGACAGCGGGATACTTATGGGCTGTGGGGGCACCGGCGGGTTAGGCTGTAGCGCAGACGCCTCCAGCTTGCGTGGAGTGGAAAGCTGAGAACCAGCCCCTAAGCAGGCAACATAAGGTAGCACCAAGAGAGAAAAAAGCAGTACAGGCCCAAGTCGCGTGCGGTGCAGCGGGTGCAAAGGGGAAGGCGCTGAACCTGTAGGCTCATAGGCAGCGATCCACCTCATTATGGTATATCCCCTTTCCGTTTTGCCACATGAGCCTGAAGTAGTGCAGCTGTATGGACAGCTAGGATCACTAGTTTCTAAACGGTTGTCTGAAGAATACTTCAGAACATCACACTGTCTAGAGCCACACGACACGATCTGAATCGGTGCGAACCTCCCCATATCGAAAGCAGTTTCGGAGGATTCCCTCCCACTGGCACTTTGCCTCAAAACAGTTGGTGCTGTGTGGCAACTGAGGGCTCTCAGCACGAGGACCCTCAGCGCCTAGACAGCGCCCTTCTGAAAAGAAGAGGGATCTAGGCTAGGGAACGCGCTGCCACTCCTGGTACCCAAAAAAAGCCTTGCGTAGTTGACTGCGTGTCTATGAGAAAGACAAGTAAAGAAGGAAGTAACATCCTCCACTGGTGCCTCTGCCAAGATACTTGTGGGGCTAATGAGGGTTTGTGCTTAATGCTTGAAGACAAGAAATTTAACAAGGAAGGATCTAGCAGCTTCGCTTCCACAGAAAGTATTAACCCAGCAGGAAAGCGAGCTGAAAATGGTACTAAAGCAATCATCCAAAAGAACCCATGTCTGTTGCCGCTGCCGACTCCTCTGAGGCCCCAGCCTGAAGGTTCCTGTTTGCCGGTGCCCCCATGGGCATTTCTTGGCAACTCGGTCAAATCAAATTACGAAATGTGTTTTGCTTTTTATTAAATATTGAAATATACTAAAAGCGATTATTCCTAGGTTTTCAAACTTCTTCGTTGGGTTTATGCGTCAGGGAGAGCACAGCGCACTAGTGGTTCTTGGACGAGCAACCCCACTTACATTATCTACAATACCTTCTGGAGCCGATGGTGCCATCATGTTTATCCCCACCGGAATGGCACTGGCATCGAGCTTCGATAGATCAGCAATGTATGGGGAAAGACCATCAGTAATGTACCTTTGTGTGTGCTTGGTGAGGCTAGCCAGCACCCAGCCAGTATCCATACAGTCAGAAAATTGTGCCTCATATCTGTCGTACAAGTGCCCTAAAGTATATCCTTTCTAATCCCAAGATGACACGCACATTATTGTAGTGACCTATGCAGTATGAAAGGCACATTATTGTACTGACTTGTACAGTAGCCTAATCTTTGACTCTATGCTTCCTGGCTGAGAACTGGCTAGCCTCACCAGGGCCACTCCCCTTAGCCGCCAGACCCCTCCGACACCGGCTTAGCCTCTATGAGGCAAGGCAAGATGCAATGGGAGGGACATATTCTTTATAGATAAACTCGCCTTCGAAGGCTTGCTGTCCTTACACCACGGAAAGGGCGCCACACCACCTGCACTCGAGGAGAAACAAGGGAGGGTTTTTTAATATTAGGATAAGATGGTATTCTTAGGCTGCACACAAGCGGAGGCCGAGGAGGCAGGTGCGCACGCTGTATCGATGGTCAAAGCGAACTGATTCTACCATTATAGCTTGTGTTTGCTGGCACGTTCTTATCGTAATTCAACATTTGACGAGAAAAGCAATTTTAGATGCATGACAGTCACCAATCGTAGCTTTCAGTGAAATTTTGGAAGGTGAAGTGAGCCGACTTAGGACTGCAAACGGCTTGTTAATCTTCCCCTACTAATCTGGAAACGCTAGATTACGACAGACTAAATCTTTTTCTGCACAGAGTCTAATCAGTGCTGCCAACATATCGAGTTGTGTACCACTTAAAAACTCCCTCAAACAGCGGCTCTTTACGGGGAGGCAAAATCTCCTGGTAGAAGATGGAACTGCAGGTCCCACGATCGAACGACACAAAAACTATAAACTCTACTCCCCGTCTTCTCCGCTGGAGGATCCGTAGTCCCCCAGCAGCGCGGAACAATCCCCGGGATCGGGCGGTTGCGGTTTCTTTACTACCAACAACTTGGGAGCCGCTATGCACACTCCCAGGCCAAAGTCCAACGTTTTGATGTTTGTTTCTTTGGGTTTGGCGTTGATTGCCATGCCGGTTCCGCCCACGCAGGAAGCTTGGCTTGAACTTCGTGTGCTGCTCCTTGGCGAGCTGCTCCTGTTCATGTTCGCGCCAGTTCTGGAGCCGCTGCTAA
>JRZD01019982.1:9597-27826 GCA_000826945.1 Eimeria nieschulzi
ACTGACGAGGGCCCACCCGTTACTGAAGGCTCAAATGAACTCCATCAGTCAAGCCATGAGTATGAAGACGAGCTTTCTGAGTCGGGAAGTGAGTCAGACTTTATGCTGGATCTTGAAGATGATTTAGAAGCCGCGACTGCCCAAAAGAAGGTAGGCAGAAATTGGCACGGGCAAAAGTAATAAACGGTGCTGCTGCTGTTGCTGTTGCTGTTTCTGTCGCTTCAGTTTCTCTTGCGTCATGAATTGACAGCGGATGAGTAAATGCGCCCCAACTTGTTTTACGACAGTCTTTCTTGGAGCCTTTTTGCTCGCTGCTTGACGCGTGTTATGCGCTGGCCTTAAATGGCTGTGATTGCAGGGGCCAGCAGAAAACAGGGAGAACTGCGAGGACAGATTTGTCACGCGCGCGGGGCTTCCCCTTGGTGTTGTTTCAGGCAGCACCGAGGCTCTTTGTTATTTCACAGCTATCTACGATGGCCACGCAGGTTCGGAGTAAGTCATGTCTAGCGAATTGTTTTCCTTCGGTATAAAACCCATTCTCTTGCGTCTTACACCTTGCACCGCCTCGTATGCATCGTGTCATGTGTACGCTTACTTTCAACACATTTGTATGCTTCTGTGGCTTTGTGGCATATTTTCTGTTTAGGATATCCCGTACCATAAATAGTGCTCTTTGTCCTATTTGTTGTATTGTTTGTTGCGGGTTATCTTCTGTAGTTGTGCAGATTACGCAGCAGCGCATCTCCACAAGAATATTTTGAGCTGTTACAGGCAGCTCCATAGCACAGTACAGGTCTGAATCCACGGCTGGGCGTTTCTGTCACTCCCAGCTGCTCCTTGCCTCAGCTGTGCTGATGTGAAAGGCACTACTCCTGAGCCACACTTGAATTGTCGTAGTTTGTGATTAGGAAAATACATACGGAAGTTCTGTTTGAGGGCTTGCGCTGTGGTGCAGCGCAGGCGCCAGGAGGAGATGCAAAAGCAAGGTGGAAAGAGGCGGAAGCAGCCGCAACGAACACAGTGGCTGCAGCAGCTGAACCAATCCTTCGACCCACTCCGTCCAGAGGAACGCCGGCTTTCTGTTGAGGTAGAGGCGCTCGTCAGGAGTTGCTTTAGCGCATTCTCTATCACTGACAAGAACTATCTTGGGCTCACCGAAAGCTCGCTTACGCAAGACGGTACTTCAGCTTCGTGCTCATCTTTCCCACTCTCTTTTTTGCTTGGGCATCTTGTGTGTATTTCTGACTCTCCATTCCATCTGCCCTCTTCTTTGCTACTTGTCTCTTTCTAGTTCCGATGTTCGCAGTGCCTTTGATTGGCCCCATCTCTCTCCTTTTGTTGCCTTGATATGCATCCGCCTATATGCGTTTCTATGCGCGTTTCCGTGCTCCCCTTTGGTCTCCTGTATGTTCTGCTGGCGGCGTCTGCTGTTGCATTCTCTCCAGGTGGCCTCATTGTCCACGCTGAAGCGTTTTTCTTGCTCGTATTTTTTCCATTTCTCCTGTGCTGTATGTTGACCGCTGCAGCTGGCACCACTGCATGCTTGGCGATATTCTTTGGACCAGACGAGCAGGGAACCTTGCAGCTCGTCACAGCGCACGCAGGAGATTCTCGAGCAGTGCTGTGCAGGTGCGATACAGGAACCCTCCAAAACCAGAAACGTCGGCTGAAACACTTGCTGTGGTTTGGATTGAGTAGTGTTTGTCTAGTTCGTGAGGAGTTTTGTGTGCAGAGGAGGGGAGGCCCTGCGTCTTACAGAGGATCACAAGCCAAACTCCCCAAGCGAGCAGAAGCGTATCGAGGCGGCCGGCGGCCAAGTGCGTCCTGTTTTCTGGCGCTTGACACAGATTTAGTCCCGTCGTTCATATATGTGAAAGAGCGTTGACTCTTTTCCCTATTCTCATTTCAGTAGCTCTCTTTCTTTAGTCTGCGACTCGCCTTCAGGTGGCATCTGTGCAAGGGGTGTGGCGCGTCTTAACTGCTGAGGCGCGTGGGGGACGCACTGTGGGTCTGTCGACTTCTCGCGCATTGGGCGATTTGGCGCTGAAGAAACCCAAGCCACTCGTTATTTCCAACCCCACTGTCCATGTCTATACAGTACATTTTGAAAAGGATGCTTTCCTTGTGCGTTTGCGTGCACACTACTGATCAGAGTATATAAATTGCAAGTTCGTTAGTCACCAGCTTGTTGCTCTATAAAGTATATTGCTGCCTTGTGTGAACTCCTAAGGGTTTTCTTTCTCTTATGGCTATCCATGTTTACTTTCGGGCCCAGCACAGAGCGCTTAAATCCCTTGGTGCCTTTTGATGCTTTTCAGGTTTTGGCATCTGATGGGATCTTCGAGGTGATGTCAGACGACGAGGTTGTGGGGCTTATTCTTTCGCGTCTGCCTCCCACTCCTTTAGAGGTAAGCCACTGCCTGCTTGCTGTATACACTGTGCGCAGCTGTAGTAGCAGCACTGTCATTTAATTTGCTGTTGACCTGACCCACGATGTGGACAGCGGCAGACCATTGAACCTTTCCCTCATGCTACTGCGTGGTGCCCTTCAGGCTTCGCAGCTGGTGATAAACGAGGCTGTTAAAAGGGGTGGAGTCGACGACAAAACTTGCACGGTGGTTTATTTTAAATGGAGGAAGGATCTGTTCGTGCCAAAGGTGGAAGAGGATCAGCATCAGCAAGGGGCTGATGTGCAAGAAGAGCTGCAGGCAGCTTCGTCGGGATGCCTAGGAATGGCAGAAGAGGTCGCACGCGGAACCAGTGAACCCAGTAACACCGAAGCCATGCAGAAGGCCTCGCCCGGAAAGGATTTGAAGCCCTCAAGCCTTAAAATTGAGGCTGCAGATCCAGCTTTTCAAGGAGGCCTCGAACCTGCGGCTGCAAAGGCTGACGACGCCGAGCAAGACAAGAGTCTCATGCGCAGTAGCGGCTTAGAAGAGATAGCGGGCATCACAAGCTCTTTAGACGTGGAGGCGCTCATTCGCAAGCGGAAGAGGGAGCAGCAAATGGAGGCAGAGGCAGCACAAGCCGCCGCAGCGGCTGCTGCTGAGGCGGCCGAGGTGAGCAGTGGAGACAATGGGCATAGGAGTGGAGAAAAATAGAGACGAGGCACGGTAGAGGAAACAAATAAGGACAAAAGCACAGCAGTGCAGACAAAGAGACAAGAGGCACAGTAGTGAGGACAACCAGAGACAGGAAGCAAATTGGGGCAGACGCCTACGCCGGCGCGAGCGGCGGCTTGTGCTTGCATGTGTGTTTCTATTTCCGTCTCAGGACGATTTCGATATATTCGGAGGCGCCCCAGCCCCCGATTCGCCCATCCCTGATGCTGTCGCGAAAGACAGCGACAGCGACAGCGATTGATGCAGAAGCACCGGTAGATTACGTTGTTTCTTATCCCTCTCTGGCGTAGATAGCGTTAGAGCGTGGGTTTTCAGAAGGCACTTCGTGCTGAGGCACGAAAAAGTGCAAAACACCAACAGTCTTGCCATCGAGCAGATCCAGCTCTGCAGTGGCTTTTTTCACAGGGGCAGCGGCCTACTGCGGGACGGGACGGCAGGCAGTGATATGCAGGGTCCACAAGTGTTCTGTAAACCTCCGCAGTTCGCCATCCTTGTGCATAAGTTACACGCGTCTTGAACTGCAGATCATTCATTAGCAGGCATAGCCGTAATCACTAAAGAGGGAGACAGCCTTGCCGTAGCTACTTGAAGTGCTATTGGAAGCCCTTCCCACACCTGATTTTACGTACAGCTATGTTGGAAATATGCTTTCAACTAAAGGGGCTTGCCTGCCAGTAGGACTGAATCCCTCTGAACAGCACCAGGGTGTTTCGGGAAGGCGTGAGGACACCGATACGATGCGGATTATGATGTTGTTCTGGGTGGCCCAAATTTCAGCGATTCGATTGAGGCATCAAGAATAATCCTCGTTCATCTTTTCGCTTTTCGTGGGATAGACCTACACGAGGCGCTGAGGCGGCAAATGGGAAACCTACTTAAGTCCTATCTCCGGGAGTATGCACGTTATCATCGAGTGCCGTAATTTAGCTTGGAAATTTATCCAAGCTTGCAGAAAACGGCGCAGTCCCCTGACTGGAAGCCATAGCCGAGACGAAGAAGCTAATTCGTTGTTTCAGGGTGCGAGAAGCTCCTGGTTGCCAGGCACGTACCGCAAACCCCACAATGACTGGTATTGCTCTAAAGCATAAGACACTGATACTTGAACAGCACAGCATAGACTGCACTGACCTTTCCAGAAGGATAAGAGCAACTGGCTTATGTACGTGTTTGAAAGGGGCATAAGTCTGTCAACTGGCGGTGTACTTGGCTTGTCACCTAGTGCAAGTATACATTGTTAGGGGTAGTGGTCCTTACTCTCAATAATCCGCCTATTCCAATGCCTACCTTGTCGAACCCCCGAGCTGTTACACAGCTTTTGCTCTATGCGTTGGAAGCTTGCTTGTCGGCGTATGACTGGTCTCTCCCGAATACACATTTTATAGTCATTACGGCGTGGGGCCGATCAAAAAGCTTGCCAACACGAGCCGCCAATAATAAGTATGCAAAGGAAGTTTTCATGAAGTGCCAATTACGATTTATAGGTTTCGACCCAGTAAAAGTGTAACGTGCTAAACTAGGTGTTGATGACATGCAGCTAACACACTTGAGGGAAAGGCCATCTGCACACGACGTACACACATATTACTCACAAACGCCTACGGCATCAGCGGCTAAACACACGTGCTACAGCTATCTTGACACCAAACTAAGAGCGCGGTTTTAGATTGACAGGAAATTCGGGCAATTTGAAAGTGGGTGGTTGTTGATTTGTTGCTTACTGCTGGGACCATCTGCCCCAGCTGGAACTTTTATAAGCACGACTTACGGCTAAAGGAACTAGCTGTGGTCACTCAGGTCATTTGAGCAGGCGTGTATATATTTTTGTAGGCGCAAGAGTGTCCAGCACGAATTGGGGTGGCATCTCGCACTTCCCGACCTACTTTAAACGAAGCGATGAGGAGTGCAGACCTTCGGAGGGGATGAGAGAGAGCATCAGCGAAACCTAGTAGCTACAAGTGGAAATATTGAGATGTTCCTAGAAAAGCAGTAATCTAGGAGCCTGAAAAATAAAGTTTGGAATAGCAAGTAACTTACTGAACATTCCATTAGCTCCATATTCACGTTGCCTTTTACCTTGGGTATGGTGATAGTTTGTGAGGTAAAGGTGCACTTAGGGCGCCTACCCCTGCAGAGTCTGCAATAATTAGATTCACTGCTGGCCCGGAAGTTACCGATAAGCCCACTGAGGTAACCGGATCCACTCTTGTGCGCCGTGAGTGTATTGAACTTCCCTGAACTCAAGGCTCTGGCTGAGTCGAAGGCCTAGTGTGTGCTATGCGCTTTATTGAGCTTAAGGTAAGTTAACAGGAGCGAAGTCAGCTAGGCTAACACTTAATTAAGATCAATATAAAGGGAATTGGGTTCTGTGAGAGATTCGCACGGAGGTAATATTAAGTATGCACTTAGGGGACTTAGGGATCGAGCCTTAAGGATTGGGACTTGAGGCCAAGGTCTTCAGGACAAGGCCTTAAGGCCCAAGACAAGCCCCGATGCCTTAAGACCTGGGTGCGGCATTGAGGCCACGTGTGGGGACTTCACCTCAGGGGACCAGAAAGGTCGTTAAGACTGAATTTTGATATAACACGCCACCCATCTCAACCTGTACTTTATTATTGTTTAACTGGAAACGTCTTGTGTGTATTATTTGTGTTATTGCAAGCGCCTTGCACACCTCAGACCCTGTGGATAGGGACTGCATTGAGATGCAAAGAGTGTCTAGGGCCTAAGAGAAATGCCTGATAAGGATGCGTACACCCACATCCTCAAAACAGAGAAGGCTGTTCTACGATTTACCGTTATTGCAGCTGGATTTTAAGCCTTTAGCGGGTTAGAAAGGCTAAGAATTGGTGGCCGCAGTGCCTTTCCTGTTCGTCGAAGTTCTGTGGCCTATCCAGTGCTTACCTCATCGTTTGAGGGTTTGAGGCGTGCATCTTATTATAATAACATTAAGGGAATGGGCCTAGGTAAGATTTGTTGTTGGGGGTTTGCGCTGCATAGGTATTTGAGGGCATTAGCGAGGAGGCACGCATCCTTACCTTTGCCCCACAGTGATCCTTAAAGGGCCAACCTGCCCTTCTAGCATGATATAGGGAGGTCCCTTACACTGAGCCGTGAGTGTAGTGAAGCTCATTACAACTTTTTCCTTCTTTATAAGTTCAACTAGTGGCCTAGCCATTTCCGCAACTGCAGGACCCAAACATTTTCTACAGTAGTTTATGGTCCCCAAAAATTGTTTAACTTGGGTGTCATTCTCTAGCCGTGGAGCTGAGCGTCAAAACCCTGTAGGGCGTTCTGTGGGGCTGTTTCTGTTTTTAAATTTTATACTATAGGGAAAGGGGTAGCTACTTGGTCTCGCCCACATGACGGAAACCAGTGGTTCATCGAAAGCCGCCAAGGCGGGGGAGTGGATCAACAGAAACTCGACATCTGAGTTTTCCTTTACCCCCCTCAGTCTTCTTTCCCGTTTTCTACGGGATTCGGGTTGTTAAATAACCTGGGGTAAGGAAACACGATTCTCTGGACAGCACTATCAGAGGCAACAGTGCATCAGTAGCAGCGACAACGGCGACATAGTGGACCACCATTCGTATGGACGCATGGGGACATGCGTCTTGCGAACGGTTGGAAATGTAGAATGTTACTGTGTATGTTCGGTATTGCATTGTTGGTCTGTTTGCTATCACTTATAATTCCCCTAGTTAATGTTCTAAGTTAGATATGAGTGAAGTGATTCAGCCTATGTAATGTGCGGAGCAGTAGCTTGGTTATTGGGCTAGTGTGATGGGATGCGTGCAAATCAAGGTACAGTTGGCCTATACCTTGGCTGCATCCCCTTGACGCTTGAGTTTCTTAAAATTGGCATAGCCTCAGAGAGGCAAGCGGGTGATGGCAAGAATTTTTTGGGGGTAAATTATTCTTAATTTATTGCTTCATGTGAGTACTTCGGTATTTACGCACACAAGCGTTTAAAACAGGCAACGGCGAAGAATTTTTTAACGAAAACTTAACCCAGTTCATCAGCAAATCAATGGTGGAAATAAATTAAAATCGCTGTTTAGTATGTCCAGAACATATAAAACAGGCACGCTTACGGCTGCAGCGAACCCCCAAACAAGAATCTTGAAGCTGTCAACAGGAACTCCAAAGAATTCGGAGTTTAAACAGTCATGAATGTTAAGATAAAGTAATTGCTTCAAATTGCTCAAGCACTGAATAAATAAACATGTGTTATTGCATTTATGAGTTTATTTTTCGATCCGACACCCATAATGGCGCACAAGACCTGGGTTTAGCCCCAGCATGTGCTCCTGCAGCAGCAGCTACTGCTGCGGCAGCAGAGCCTCCACGACTGCACAATCTGTGGGTTTCTCTCGGATCTGTTTCTAGCTGTTAAGTTTACAGCAACGTAGCGGATGTCGGTGCTTCTTTAGAAGAAACGCTTGTGTTTCAAGGGCCACAGGCGTTGTCAGGATGGCTCCCCAGAAGTACTACACCGTGGGTGTTAGCAACAAGTTTGCTGCCTTTGGGGCAGATAGTGACGCCTCTTCCGACGGAGAGGTTATTCTTTCGGCCCCACCTGTTGTTGCAGTAGAGCAGCAACAACAGCAGCAGCCAGGTGCTGCTGTAACAAAGAAGAAGGAGCAGCAACAGCAACAGCAAGTCTCCCCACAGCGTGAGAGACATGGCAAGGCTCCCCGCAGCAGTGAGTTTCCATTCCTGAGAAGCCTTCTTCCCTTGTGTAAACATATCTACTATTATTTTCCACGAAATTAATTTCATCAAATTCCCGTCCGGCGCTTTCTGCACCCAGAGAACAGCAGTCTAACTCATGAGGTTCTCTTACAGCAGATATATTGCTGAAGTGACCGTTGGCTGAGCTCTGATTGGGAAACTCTTCTGCAATGTTTGTGTTATGGGCTGTTGGCTTGAATCTGAACCATGCGACTTCGGGCTTTTGACTCGGTTTCATTTGGATATGCTGCTGCTGATGTTTTTCGCATATGCGATGCCTTTGGTTGTGCCGTGCGAGCATGCAGAATTGGTTTTGTATTAATTTTGCTTGCACCTGCACATTGTATGCGTGTCTGCACAGCTCGCGGTGGGTTCGGTGGTGAAGGTCGGGGTGCGTATCGTGGGTCTCGGGGTCGGCCTGAGGTTGCTGCCGAGGCATCCGAAGAGGTACAGGGCGAGCAGCTGTCTCCCAACGATGGAGATGGGGGCCATCGGCGGCGCGGTGGTTTCCGAGGCCGCAGGGGGGGGGGGCCCGCGGGCCCCTTCGTACCCAGGAGGGAGTATGACCGTCACAGCGCCACAGGCAGAGGCCGCGAAGTGAAGAAGCAGGGAGCCGGAGGCCACAATTGGGGCCAGGATGAATTTGAGCAACAGCCACAGAAGTCCGAGACGATGCTAACCGAGGAGACAGCCGTAAAGGTGGAGGGCCAGCAGGAGGGAGATGGAGAAGAGGTAAGCTGGCATGATGGGGTGTACTGCGGAAGCAAGAGAAACCAGCAGGGTTTTGTTGCTATTGGTTCTATTTGTTTTTTGATTTGTTTGTTTTGTACGCAGAACGCGGAGGCCAAGGAAGGAGCCCCCACTGTGCAGGAGGTGCAGGAGGAGCCGACAATAGATTTGGACACCTACAAGAAAATGCAGGCCGAGAAGCGCATGAACCTCCCCACCTTTGTGTCTGCCGGCGCATCGTCGAAGCCAATTGAAACTGACAAGGAACTGGCAGCTCAGGGGTACGTACGCCTGGAGCGATCTGGCGAAGCCGACACCGAGGGCCTTCCAGAGGAGGGCGCTGAGACGCGAGAGGACAGGCCGAAAAAGAAGTCTATCAATCTCTACGAATACGTTCACATAGAGGGGGGCCGCGTGCCTTCTTTCTCTCGCCGCGGAGGCCGCGGCGGTCGGGGAGGAGCGAGGGACGAGCGCCCCAGAAGAGGGGCCCCCAGGGGCCCCCGAAGCAGAGATAGTGCACCCGATCTTAAAGATACACAGGCCTTCCCGAATTTAGGGGCTCGGTGATTTGTGTTAATGGTTTGTCTCATGGGCCACTTTGGCGGTGCGCGTTGGACTTACTGACACAACCGAGGCAGGAACAGAAACTGCTGTGTCCCATCAGTGCAGATTAGGACACGTGGGGAGTTTGTTTTGTATCAAGTCGCTAGGGTCGTTTGCATCGTTTTGATGAAAAGGTGCGATGAAACGGCAGCGAAAACGAAGCAGAGGAAACTGCTAGGGAAGCATCGCGTGTCAAGGTCTGCTACTCCTCTGCAAATGCGCCTATCTGGAGTGCCCGTACCTTTCTGTTGTAATGATTGATTCTTGCCGCTGCGGCTGTCGTTTGGATCCCTTAGGTGTTTCCTTAGGACCACGAGGTCGTCGATGCATCGGAATGCTGGCGGCTGCTGTGCGGTGGCTGGTTGATTTGCACGCTTTATTATTTCTCGTCTATAAGATGCGGCATCTGCTAACCATTTGCGTTCAAAGATAGATATTTATTTCATTGGAGTTTAACGTAGCCAGGTTTTAATCAACTAGAAAGTTTGCAGGTTGCTTGGTGGCGAGGAAGAGAGTGTCTATCTTTTGAAAGGATGATAGGCTGCGTTTTTGGTCATTTTTCAAGTAGCCTAATGCCTAGTTTTTTATGGTTCGTGTCATGCTAATGCCCGGCGCTCGGATGCGGTGATATTTGGGTTTACAGTAATGTCACTGTTTTGGATTGTACTTGTGCTTCAACGCCCTCTAGAATTAGATTGTCATTCTGACAGCGAGTACTCATCATTCAGAAGTTCCACTCGCTTCCCTTCTGCGTTGGAGGACATTTAAGACGATTTTACACGGTGGACCTCCTTTTAACAGGTTCGTTGAAAATTAGCACATGCCATTTGTTATTTACACTCTCAAAGAAGGTTGGGCCTCGGGTGCTGCGATGTAGATCGCTAGGAGTGCTGCGTACTGCAGCTCTCCCTCGGCTTGCCCAACAACCTGTGGGCGTGCAGGTAGCCCATCCTAGCCTTTTAGTGTTGTGGGAAGGGGTTCTGGGGAAGATAATGCAGTGTGACCCAAAGTGTAGTGGCCTTACTTAGGACGCTTGCTAAAGTGCGAACTGTACCAAGGTCGAACAATAACCTAAGAATACTTAGTCCCCACAGAAGCCTGGCCTTTTCCGGCTTTCCTCTCTGAGGTTATGTCGACCTACGCAGAGCCAAGTGGCAAGGGGATGCAGCGAAGATGCAGGCGAACTTCAGGTTAGCAGTGACGCATCCCAACACACAATCCCTGTAACCTGGCTACTGCTCCTCACATATAGGAGTAATAGGAGTAACCCTTCCACCCATAAATAACTTAGGACTTTAATTAAAACAATTTTAAGTGATAACAAACAGACAAATACCGCAATGTCGAACATACGCATTAACATGGCACAGCTCCTTGATGGGGATGGATGCGGCACCCTGTGTCGAGGTTTCTCGTGACAGCCTAGCCCTCTTGCTAAATAGCCGCACAATTTCACATTATAAATTTACTCTCCTGCGGTGCCGCTCAAACAGTTTGCAATGAGCGGAGCGTCAACAAATTGAGCTTGTCTGTAGCGCATGGCTACGGATTTCTGCTGTCACTGCCTTACCACGCACAGCATGCGAAACAGTCAGCACCACAAAAGCAAATCAAAACAAAATGAGGATAACTTTGTTTACAATTGTAATTAGGTTTTTACCTTGATCGTTTTGGGGGGTTCGGATCCCTAGAGAGCACTGAAATGGACGCCGTGCAGCAGCGTCAGCCCTCCACTCTGGCTATTGGAAGCATTTATTTTCTTCTTGTCTTCTTTCACGTTGTATGAAATAACTTGCCACAAGAGAAGCTTAACTAGTTCAGGCAGTGTGACATAGCACCTACTTCCCGCTTGGAACGAGGCGGGTTTTTTACTGTCGCAGTCACTAGTAGCAATCATGGCATGGGGAAGCTGTAAGCAGTAAAGGCAAAACGTGGACAAATCTGCTGGTATCTATAGCTGCTTTCTAAATGCCGTCTTCTTACTGAGTGACCCCCTCTCTACCGCCCCGTAAAATGTCGCTCTGGGATCCACAGGGCTGACCTGATGCAGCACGAATTGCCATCCCGTGCACCTTGGGGTTCTCCTGTGCTTCGGGCCTTCATCAGCCGACGCTCTTCCTTGCATGAGCCAAGGAAAACTCCGCCGTGTCCCCTGGTAATGCATCCTAAGGTAAGTCCGGAGGCCCAAAGGCCTCGCGAAGACGTAGAGGAGGGCTCTCCTGCACCCAATACAGCAAGAAGGGCCCTTGCAGCAGCAAGAGTAGCGGCAGCAGCACGCAGCTTTTCAGATAGTGAAGCAGCGACGGAAAATGTCGCGCCTGGCTGCATGCCCTGCATTGTAGGCGACGCACCAGACAGACGTGTGCGATGGTCCACCCACCTCAGCAGCAGCAGCTTGGCAGCTGGAGAATTGGATGTCCTGACAGCAGATCGGAATGCGTTATCAGCAGCAGCGACTCATACTGACGGGGGCAGCAGCGGCGCAGGTGAAGATGCATGCAGGCTACGTGTGCGGCGGAGCAGACGGCAGCAGCAACAGGGCGAGGGCAGCGGCAGCAAGAGGCCAGGGAAGCACAAGCAGAGGCGCTGGTTGCATCAGCAACTGCTGGTTGCTGCGCTGCGTCGGCTGATGCTTGCTGGTGGGGAATATGCCTCGGATGAAGCAGACTCTTGGGGGGGGAGCCGCCGCCGCTCTTGCTGGGAGCGCATGCAGGAGGATCCTGTCGCTAGAGATATTTATGTAAAGAGAAAAGATGTCACATGTGGGCCCCTAGCTGGCTCTCTAAGGAGGTCCGCAGACTCATCAGCTCCTCTCGAGGGACAAGAGATCCAGCAGCCAGATCCTTTGCTGCAGCGTAGGTCGCACTGCATCCGACTGATGACGAAACAACAACAACAGCAAAAAGAAAAGGAGCAAGAGCAGCACCAGCAGAGGAAGAGAAGGCCGATGCTGCGGGCTGCTTCGGCTGACGGATTAACACCTTCGCATCTGCTGCATGAGACTATTCCAGTTGATACATACAGCGGCACTGACTGCGAGCTCCTCCCTGAAGCAGCATCTGCATTATCTACTGCCTCTTTGCTAGCTCGTGAGCTAGAGGAGCAGCGGCTGCTGCTGCTGCAGCTGGAAGGATCAGACCTGCAGCTGCTGCCGTCTGTACAACGCATGAAGGCGCTTCATGCTGCATTTAAACCCCTGAAACCAATCACAAGAGATGCTGTTCTTCTGTTCTCCCTTTCCGCAGCAATCGAATCGGCAATTCGCGATGCTTATCCCTATCTTGCTTCCGGGGGAGGGGGGCTGAAACAGCTGCTGCAGGAAGGCGCTGCAGCAGGAACTTGTGCAGCTCAGCAGCAAACGCAACTCCCACAAGTGCTACCTGATGCCACGAATCTCAACACCAGCACAGCCAGCACCAGCTGCTGCAGCCGCCCCGGGTTGCGGTGCATGCGCCTTGTTAGGGAAACAGAAGCCCCCAAAGTGGAGCATATGGCGGGGTGTTTTCTCTCGACTGAGGAGTTGCAGCTGCTCTCCTTCGTTGAGCGGATGCACCAGCATGCAGCAGCAGGAAACGCACTAGGGGACGGCGAGACGGCGGAGGGAGAGAAAAGGGAGTGGCTGCTGCTTTGGCGGCTAAGCGGGTTTGAGCGTAAAGTTGCACATGCATTGTTGGCGCTTTCTTCCGATATTGAATCTTTCTCTGTTGCACCAAGTGATATGCAGCGTCAAAAAGATGAACATCCCTGTACACCCAGACAGCAACAACCCCAACACTATAGCAGGCGCAAGGCCAGAGGCAACAAAGACAAAGTGCTTGTCGTCTGCAGGAAACAGCATCCACAGGTCAATTCGCTCCCTCCTGTATCTCTTGCTGTGCTCCTTGTTTGCGCTGTCACTGCATCAATATGACCACCACCGGCAGCAGTAGTTCACGTTTCCTGAAACGTTCATCTCCGTCCGTACGAGCGCCCCAGGTGACTGCGCTGCGCCAGATTAGCCGTTGGTTTTCTGCCGCCATCTGCGCCCATTCGAGCGGCTGTAGCAGCAATAGGATGTCAGCAGCGTGCCTCTACGAGAGACGCTTAAGGAGAACAGCAAGGGAAGCGTGCATGTAGAAACACCGAAGACTCCATGGGAGGCTCCATTTCGCATCAATGTACCACCGTTTCTGGTGTAGCGTTCCTTCGCTACGCATGACCTCGTGCAGTTGAAGAATCTGTTTTGTTGAATGCTCGTTCATCTGCTACGTGGATACCCAATAGGCAGTAATGAGACTTTCTTAGCATGCAAAACGTTCACTACTTCCTTCTCGCCCGTCAGCGCCGAAGTGACCATTTTCCGTGGTCTCTCGAAACGTATAAACGCGGAGGTGGTTCGTGCGCCTTTGGTTTAAGCACAATGTTTGTGTTTAAACTGGAACCACCAGCAGTAGCAGTGAGCCGGCCTTTTAGGACTGGCAGACAGACATTACGGCTGAGGGTAATCAAAAGAGAAGGTAATCAAAAGAGAAAGCACACGAAAATATTTACAAAACCTCGCAAGGCTGCAACAGCTTCAGCCGGAGGGCGAAAACGGAAAGCCCCTTAATGAGCGGCTTTCCGTTTTTGCTGTTATGTGTGTTTCTTTATTTGTCTTCATATTAGCGAGCTTGATTTCAGTCATTTCATGAAATCACACTTGTGCACCCGCATGCAGATGGGGGGTTTGTCCTTTGAACGGCCCGAAATGCCATCGTGCAGGCTGACAAGGCCAGCAATTTTTGTTTCTTGAGCGGCCCCAGAGGGGCAACCTATGGACCTCCGTGCAATGGAAATTGACTTTATCCCGACAGTCACTTGGCCAGGGAAAGACAGGATGGCCAGCGTCTATTCCGCTCCAACTGTACTTGGGATGGGTTTGAGTTGACAATGCATCAGAAGGAAAACTCGCCAGTAATTCGATCAAAGGGAATCTCACGTCCACTAACCTGAAGAAGACCCAAAGAAAAGCCAAGCTTGAAACAAACTTGGTTGTTCCAACCAAAGGGATGCGCATGAGGATGGATCGTTGTAGTTTACAATATATAATAGCAATGCGTGCTGTTAAATATTATGTCTAGAAAAAGTATATTACGTTAATACATAGTAGTATTCAATATTTTACTAGTACAACAATACGGTCACATGCGACGCACTCTAAGGATACCATGTCTGAGCATAACTTTCCACTTGCTCGTGCGCTTTGCTGCTCCCGCAGCCGCCCTTTCAACCTGCAACAACACGCCCATACAACTCTAAACCCTAGACCCTTGCACCTGCGCCATATGTGAACACGGAGCGGAGATAGGGGAGTTCTGGAGTGGTAAATAAGTTGTTCCGCAAGGACAAGAAACGTGACACGAAGGACGGAGGGTAAGAAAGCAGCACAAAAGTACCTTTTCATAAAAGCCAAAGATTCCGTCCGTGGTGGGGGGTTCTCTGTCGTCAAGATCGGACACATCATCTAGCGTCATTCCAGCGCCCTCTTCATTGTCATCATCTGCAGGCAAAACCGGCAAGTGAGACGACGAACACAAACTTGTTTAACTATCTGTGGTGCAAAATATTTATACCAAAAAGCGGTTATTCGTGTGGATAAACAAAGCTTCTGTACTGTAAACTGGCATGCAGAGGGCATCGGGTATTAACCGTGAAACAGTGAAACGACCAACGACCTAAAGCCTTATGCCCCATGAACACTCAGATGCCCTCGCCCCTAAACTGCTGGATGGGATGCAAAGGCGAAAGGAGGTAAACACTTACCACTGTCGGCCTGCTGCTCTGAGACATTCCCTTCGTTGCTATGTAGGGGTTTTCGTAGAGCCTCTGTGCGCCCGTTTGGAGCATTTGCTGCTGCACTATTCTGTTGCTGCCTCCCCCCTCCCTCCAAAGAAGGACAGGCCCCAAGCACGGGAGGTGCCTCCTCCGCCTCATCGATTTCAGCGTCAGCGAATTCATCATCTGCGACAAATGTGTCGACAGCAAAACGATACATCGACAGAAAGGGCAGCAGAAACCGCAACAACGGCGGCAAAATCAACAATAATTTGAAAAAAGCAGTACCTGTGTCTTCATCTGCCTTTTCTTTCTTCGCATCTTCAGCTTCCCCAGTAGAGGCTGGAAGATCAGCAGGCGCATCCGACGCTAGTTCTGTACTTCTGCAGCAGAACGAATATCTAAATATCTAAGGCATTCTCCTTTTCCTTAGGGTTCAGGGAGTGTACCATCACCACTCAGCAACAACCAGCACGGCTTTCTCACCCAGTAGTGGGAGGGACAACACCCGCGCCGCCCGCATTAGCAGGTAGCCCCTCCGTTGCACACGGTGGCGTTTGCTCAGGTCCTAACATAGTGGAGCGTGATGTTGCTGCCGCCTGTAGCAGCAAGTAAGAAAAGTAAAAAGACAGCAGACAGACCTGGAGCGACATAATCACATGGTGATTGATTGCAAACACACAAATACAGCAATAGTGAGAGTGGATACAAAAAAATTCAAGAGTCTTGACACTACACCATCACACGCACCGCGGCGTCCTGACGCGCTGATGCGGCTCGCCTGAGTTCTGCCTGCTTTCGCCGAAGTGACTGCCGCCATTCCTGCATCTCAAAAGACCCGCAAGGTATCTACTGCCTTTGCCAAACGCAAAAAAGCTTAGGCAATCCTTCCGCTGGCCAATACAACAAAAGTATGTTTTATTAGCATTTTGCACGAGGTGGAATATGGTGGGGAAAAGAAGAGGCACGCAACGAATTACCTTTTCAATAGCGGCGAGAACTTTGGCATTCTGCAGCAGTTTGCATTGTGCAATTGTCTCTGCAAAAGCGAAACAGAATGGCCAGTGTTTCAGTATTCTTTACACGATAACTGAATTCAAGTAGAGAGAGCGAAGATGCTGGAATGGAGAGGTTCACCTTCTATGACCTCCTCGTATAACTCCGCAATGTCGACGACTCCGTCCTCCAGCAGCTTTTTCTGAGGGGCCTGCTGTGCCATTTCCGGTGCAGATGATTTTATCGCATGCCTCGTGTTTTCCCTGATGCCCGGTACCTAAAACTCTGCTGGTGCGCCGAAATCACTCAAACTGTAGTAAAAACAAAAACAGCTGCAATAGCCCTTGGCTCCAGAGATGCATTAGTAGAAGATTACTTTCGGCAACAAGCTCTATAGGATACTCGGCAATAGCAGAAGGATATGGGTTTCGTTGGGGGTTCCATAGGCAAAAGGTTTTTTTTTTACTTTTCACGAAAATGAAACAAAAAAACACAACTTCAAAGCAAACCTGGGTAGAAATTGAATTAGAGGAGAAGTGATGACGTTTAATTAGCTAAACACAGCACTCTAACAGTAGGGGGGCCCCCGAGAGTTGTACCTCTGCATGTGTGCTCCTACCAGTACTAGGAGGCTCCGTGGTCCGCTGAGAAATAAACTGTTGAATAAAGAAAGAGACCTGCAAATTTTACGAGTTTAAGCCTCTATGTGAGTTCTACTTTTCTCCTTGACTTGCACCATCGTGCCCTGGTGGTCGGCTGAAGGTCCCTGCATCCCACATTCACTCAACGTGATTTTTTCCAGAGTCAGACATAAGACTTTTTGAGCTATATGAGGGAAGATTGATGTTGTGTTTCCTTGACTCCCTGGCCTGCGGCATCATCTTAAGCGAGAAAGCATGCCAAGTGTAACAAAATGATTCTGTATTCTGTGGCAACGGTTCATTGAAGTGGTGCAAAGAACTCGTCTGTCATTGGCAGTTGGAGGGGCCTGTTGTCTTGGCTGTCACTCCTTATTGCGGATGTAATTTGGAAAATGGCTCTCGGGGTTTCAGGAGCGTTCAGCAACATCAACACCATCCAACGCCTTAATGCAGAAGAATTGAGACTGGGTATCAGCGGCGAGGCGTCATGGCATTACCAGTATAAAAACTCCTGCTATATCTACATAAGTGAGAGTGATTCTAAACCCTGAAAACAAAACTATACTGCTTAATTCTCTTTGTGATATCAGAAAGAGTGGTTTGAATTGGTCTGAGTGCCATAGTCGGTGTAAGATATATCCGTAGATCGTATGCCTTGGAAGGCACGATTTTGCAGATTCATACAACTGAACGCATAAATAGATGTGCATATGTGTTTGAGGTGTCCGTACTTCGCAGGCGGCCTCGACCCTCGGCTGACGGAGGGTGACGTCGCAATTGTTTTCTCCCAGTGGGGAGAACCAATTGATGTCGTTTTAGTCAGGGATCAGAAAACAGGCGAGCGGTGCTTTTTTTCCGCTCCCCCCTTCTGCTTCAAATGTCGCCTCCCCTATTTCATGGGCTTTTCCGTCGATATTCCTGCTTTCAACTTTCCAGATCTGCCAAAATTCTACAACTTACCGTGAAATATGTTGTGAAACATTGAAATACCGCACTTGTTCTTCTTTTGCAAGTTAATATGTGTGCATTCTTTGTGTTCGTGTGCGTGTCAGGGATCCCACGTGGGTTTGGGTTTTTAGGATATGAAGACCAACGCTCCACAATCTTGGCTGTTGATAATGCAAACGGCATGATATTGCTGCAGCGCACTCTTAGAGTAGATCACTGCAAGGATTTCCGGCCTCCCACTTCTGGCAAAAATGGTGACGTAAGCAAACCAAACCACCAGCGGCATACACACACGCACTCACCCTAAACTCAAAACAGTGCCCTACGGAGATAGCATATTCTGGGTTTTGCTATTCTTTCAGTGGCCCTCTTCTTAGATACACCGCACCACTCCCCACCTATCATATTGTTCCTGTTGATGTTTTTCCCGTGTTTAGAAGGGAGAGCCGTATCAGCCTACGGGTGCAGAAGGCGCCGGCATAGGCAAACATCTTGTAACAAAGAGGGAAAAAGAATTACACAAGTCGCGGGAGCAGCAGAGAAAGCTGCAGCAACAACGGCGCCAGCAAGCCATGGCCAGTGCAGCAGCAGGCAGCAAAGACGTAGATGAAATGTGGGCAGAGGAGTTCGAAATGATGCTCTCAAACGTAAGAACAAATATGTCTC
>JRZD01019983.1:0-35452 GCA_000826945.1 Eimeria nieschulzi
ATATATATATGTAGAAGTGCAATCCAGTTTTGGCCTTTGAGGCAGATGGAATCTCCCGAGGATCGTTTCTTGAAGACAGCAGCAACTGCTCTTGTGTTTGCATTGCCACTTCCATCGATTATTTTTCCCGCCATTCTGCTTTTATAGAGGCCTGATACGTGTGTACTGACACAACTGGATCACTGGCAGGCAAGCCGTTGATGAAGCTGAGTGCTCCTTTTGCCGAAGGCGCCCCTTCTGCTGTAACGCGCGGCGTTTTCTCTTTTATTTTGTATTTTAATCGGTGGAAAATGCCGGGCGACTGAGCTTGTGAGGCTATCAGGGAGGGGCACATGTTTAAATACTTTTTAGGGGAGCCTGCGTTGGCTCTTCCTTCACGTTCAGATTTTACCGCAGACTGTACCTGTTGGCAGTAGCCTCCAGTAGCAGTGGTTGCTCCTGTCTAGTCTGGTTTATTCATTTTATCGACAGTAGGCAGGTGCTGCAGATCTGATTGAGACATAAATAGTTCCACTTTGGGCGCAGATGCCGCGAAATTCAAAGGGGAATTCAGATGACAGACTTGTGGGTACTAGGGCGCTATGGGAAGATTAGGGCTCCATCGCTCTTCCCTCTGTTGGTAACACACAGCCAAAAACAGCCTGAGGAATGAGTGTCTTTGTCATGCTTTTTCAGCATTACCTGAGCAGACCCTCCAAGCCATTTCGCTTCTTAGTGGCTTCTTATTGCACCTTTCGCATTCTTGCCATGTGTAGTGCCGTCAAGCTCTGAAAGTCACACCTTACACCTTTCTGGATGTGCCTTCTCTTTTATGCTTGAGCTGTTTTGTTGGTTTTGCCTAGGCCTAAAGCAGCTCGCTGCTTCCTCCCAGCTCCCTACAAATGGCCAGAGGAGACAACGACAAGACTGGTCCTAGTTTGTTGCTTCCTGGGCTCCCCAGGGGTTGTTTCTAGCATCTGTCAAAGCGGCAATTGACCCCTGTGCTTTTGTTCTGTTTATCTGAAGCAGTGCTCATTCAAAGACTTTGAACACGTGAAGAGGTACAGGCGGGAATAGCGCATTGTTAGCTGGATTTGTCTGTCCCTGGAGATCCTTAAGAAATGATCGGACTTGAGTTTGAATGGTCGGTTCCCACCTGAAATATCCTTGTTTCACGAGCATTTTCCGCCCGTTTCCTCCCTAAAGTGGCACTGGCCTTGGAGAGCTCACATAATACTCATGGCATGGAAGAGAACTGGTAAGGAACTTATCTTCTTCTAGTCACTTTCCATTGACATATTCCACTCTATTGCGGCCTCCAGGCATGACAATGTGCAATTGCATAAGGCACCAGTTGGGATTTTACAACAAGTTGTATAACATGCTTAGCATGCTAATGTTCAATATTGCAATGTTTGTCTGTTTGTTATAACTTAGAATTGTCCTAGTTAATGTCCTTACTTATTTATGAGTGGAAGGGTTAGGCCTATGGATGTGAGAAACAGTAGCCCAGCTCTTCGGATGATGTGCTCGGATCCACGCGTTCCCAAGGTGCAGCTCGCCTGCACCTCCGCTGCATCTCCTTGTGCTTGGCTGTACTCAGATGGGCCTGGCCTCAAAAAGGCAAGCCTGAATGGCAGGTCTCTTTGGAGGAATAAACTGCCCTAAGCTATTGTTCGTGTTCGTACTTAGGATGTTTAAGCAGGGCCGAAGTAAAATCGTTTCGATATCGTAATCCTCGTGTTTGGTATTTCTATGTTTGGTTGTTAACAGCAATTTGGAATTGCCGTTATTAATACCCTATGTGATCTCTGAGTAGAAGCGATAGGCCTACGATTGTGTGGAGCTGTAGGCTGATTCCTTAGAGTGCGTGTTTTGTGGGATGCCTGAGCTGACGGCTAGCTGCAACTGGACGCACCTGCTTGATGATTTTGAGGTTTATGTTGCTTCAAGGAGGCTATCGTGGAAACTAAATGCAGATTTGATGGGGATTGACCGTTGTGAATCAGCTGAACACTTCTTACTAGAGGTCTCTCTGTGCAGACGCATGCGATAACGTTACGGCCTGTAAGTAGTAGAATACTTAAGGAGAAAACTGCGGCGCTGTGCTCCAACGCTTCGGGCCGCTGGCGCAAGTTTCCTTTTTTTATCAGCACTGCATCAGGTTGCCCCCCATCTGATTCGTGTATTCGTGTTTCCCCCTTGACGATTGTTTCTTCCAACCCAAGGGACGAGATTTAGAGGGTCTACAGGCGGTTTTCTAGACACCCCCATCTTACAGCAAATAAAATGTTTTCAAAAAAATAATTCATTTCTTTCAACTCGTTATCAACAGGGTGGGGTAGTCGGTATAAATTAGGTCTGCCTTGCTAGAACCTCGTAGCAAGAACGTGGGTGGCGAACCCTAGAAAGAAGCTTTAGTTCTACGGCCCACAAACGTATGAAACTAGATCCGAAAAGGTTTTAACGTGTTTCAGTAGACGTATTGCCGATCCTAGTTTTTAAGACTTATGGGTTTGCTTTATGGAGTGTGCAGACGGGATTTCAGCCCCATTCCTTGCAAGCCCACCAGCGCCCTTGTGACGAAGAAGAAGCACGCCTTGCTCATTTTTTGAAACCAAAGAATCATACCGGATACGTATTGGTTTTGATGAAAATGTGTGTGTAAGGATGCGGTCTTACCGGTTGGACCCTTTTTGGGCCCCTCTTCGGGGTGCGCTTTTGGGGGGCGTCGTACCCGACGCCCAATTCAGGCCTATAAGCTCGTTCCATGGATTCCCTCAAGGGCAGCAGCCCATGTGCATTTCTCAGAGCCGTACATACGCAAACATGAGCAAAGGATGGGCGTTTAAGAAGGTCCAGTACACGAAGTATCGCATTGCAAAATCATGGACGCCAGACACACAATTCGACGATCTCCTCCTTGCGGAACCCTCGAGGTCAGCAAGCAAAAACGATTATCTCACCTGGAGGCAATGTTGGGTCTATTGGCAAAACGATGGGTGCTGCATGGAGTTTAAGCCGACTGGCTGTGCTTTGGGCGATCACTTCCAACACAGGATGTGCTCTGATCGAAATTGGGCTGTCTCTGTACCAAAACGCGAATAATCAGCGTTTCTGTCGGTGGCAGCAAGCATCTCTGAGTATTCTTAGTCGTTTCAATTGATACAACCCGTTCGTGTGTTTCGCAGAGATGCTTTGGCGAAGTTCACAAAAGATGCACCTCTGTTTCTCCGATTCTTGAAGCTCATTACAGATGTTGAAAATCGCCCACGCGCGTTCATTGACTTCGCGAAGCGGTATGGTTGTGACACACGTTTTGATGCCGTTTGGATGCTATCCCCGTTTACCATTCGATGGTGTCATAAGAGGGTTTTGGACATGGGTTCTGTCTCCATGTACGCGGCGCTGCCCACTCAAAACAGGAGACAGATATACGTTTGCTATCTTGCTGTTCAGCTGTGAGAACGGTCTAGTGGTGGAGAAGGACGTTTTTATCACGAAAGAGGAATTGATGAAGTGCATATGGGAAAATGGCTACTCGCAGAACGAAATGAATGCATTTGAATTTGCATTCCCTGCAGACTACAAGTTCCATTATCCAGGTGGGATATCTCGGAGTTGATATATTTGAGAACGACCTAGCCTTGTATGCCAGTAAGGCGCGAGCGGGAAACACGAACTACTTTGCTAGTCGGTGTACTTTTGCACGCGGGCCCCTGCAGAACTGGCGGTGTTATTTGACTTATCCGAGGAGGATTGTTATAAGTACTGCATCCGTCAGAGGGCAAAAGCTCCGGAGAAACTTATTGAGATGAAGTATGAGAAGCCAAAGAATCTTGTAAGACAATCCTACCTTTGCTTCTGTGCTTCTCTGTTAACGCCTGGCTCCTTGGACGAAGTCCTTTTATTCTGTTACTCCGCAAAAACGTTTGGTGCGGTTCACTGAACAGATTTCAAGCTATGGACTCTGCTTCCTCGGTGTTTGGTTTGGTTTCTCCAACCAAGTATTAAGCAACGCCTGGTTCTACTCGAAGACCTTCCCTTTCGGGGCAGTATTTTATATGCTCGCTTCGTACTTTTAGTAGGCAATCGCTATAGCAAAGACGACGTGCATTTGACCTCATGTGTTTTTCAGTGCGGTTACAGTGCGGTGGAAAGACGGTAACACACGTGCGATAGACTGTTGTGAACTGGGAATTCTGCTGCATGCCATTGCAGCCGCAATATTCGCGAATACCTTTGGAAAGAGGAGAAGGCTCTTGTGCAAGGCGCGAAAGACAGAAAAGACACAGGTGAAGAATTGGTGTACCTCCAGATGAAGAAGTATGCAAGCGATGCGCGTTGCCTTGAGCATCTGTCTTCGTTTAAGGATGAAGTTCCGCAGCAGCTCGCAGAATATCATGCTGCTGTGGTGGAGCAAATGAGACAACGCCTAGTGGAACGGATGACAAACAAGTTGGTATCGATTCAGCAAGCTGAGAAGGCGATCGAAGGCTCGCTTCAAGAGGTTATTGTGCGCGAGATAGTTGAATCCTTCAAAAGACAATTCGCATCTGACCCAAAACAGCAAGAAGCAGCTTTAAAGAGTGCCTTACACAGCATTGCAGGTGATGCTCCTTCAATGGTATGTCGAACCTATCATTCGGAGTTGCATTTTGATAGCTTTAGCCACGGTTGAGGTGGTTACTCTAAGATGTAGTGTTTTAGAGGCATGGGTGAGCTCCACAGGATCCGGCACAGGCTCATTTTATCGCTTCCTTGAAAGAATTGGGAAGTGCTGATCTCGAGAAATCAACTCCAAAGGAAAATGGATCAGTTCTCGAACGAGTTGCTGCCGTATTCCAACGTAGGGAACAAGAGTTTCTCGATAGTTTTACAGTCAGGTAAAGCATGCATTAGCAGCCGTTGATGCGTGAAGACTTCAGTTTTCATACGAAGATTTGGGAATGTTAGGTGCTTGTCCTACGTATCTCCTGTGAATGCAGCCCAGCGGAGGCCGCTGAGGTGCAACAGCTGGTTCAAAAATGCAAATCTGGAGGCGAATACAACTTTTCGAAACTTTCCGATACCGAAATGAAACGACTAAACGCTTTGCAAGAAACAATACTTAGCCGGTAAGATACTACAGGCCTGGCAAGTAAGGAACGTTTGAGCAACGACGACGATTTATTGGGCTGATGTGTTATGTTTTGCGTTTGTTTGCGCAGTGTTGGATATTCAACCGTAACGGAAGAAGACATTTTGCCTCTCAAAGCCGTGACCGCTAACGGAGCGCCTCTTGTTGAGCATGTGAACACCCAGGTGAGCAGAAAATACGATTGAGAGGAGGCGACTTGAGAAGTATACAGTTGGACTAAAACGCATGAAAGAAGCCATTGTGGTTTTGCTTTACTTCAGCTCGCTTTGGCCAAAGAACAGATTCGTGTTGCTAGACTGACATCATTTGCAAGGTCATTTGCTTGAAGATTACCCTTGAGACGGTTGATAGGGGTTGCTTGTTATCGCATCTGAGCGGGTTCGAGTTACGATCGCCATCAACCTTTCAATGCGTGTGATTAAGTCTATGCTTTCCTTACTTGTACCTGCCCTAAGAACAGGACTAGCAGCTTGGACCGCTTTATTTGCTGCTTCTGGTGCCCATTCCTGGCGCTGTATGTTTCGTTTTAATGCGGATATTTTGTTGCGAAAGCGTCTGAGGACAGCGTCTAGTCGCGTTTTCCCTAGTTAGTGTAAAGCTAAACCAGTTAGGATAGTGTGCCGGCGACTCTAGAAGAATATCACTTTCGAATAGCTGCAGTGTCTCGACACCGCCCTCGGGCGTCCTACCCGAGCAGCCATAAGCCACACTTCAGAAAGAACCGCGGATCGGAACTTTTGTTGCCGGCCAACCTAACGGCAGAGTTATTACCAAGAATCACGTACCTCGCAGGTGCCTAGTTGAAATGAGAGGAACTGCCGTACGAACCGCCTTCGGCGGCCTGGAAGAGGTTCAGGCGGTAAGCGGCCTCGAACACTCAATTGTCTGAGCGATAATGCTATTCCTTCTTATTTCAGGCTGCAGGCACAGGGTAGGGAAGATTTAGGATAACGGAATCGAAAACCATGGTTGAGTTTTCTTGCCTAACTGAATCACAGGGAAACAAGTGATGGCTTGATTCCACACTTGGCGGACTCGAATTACTGGAAAAGGCTTTCGTTCACGCAGTTCGTCATGTGAGCATGGATATCATACTCTAAATGCTTTTCTGTTTTCTTCCATCGCTATTCAGATATCTTGTCGGCTTCTCTGAGGGGCTCACGCACCTTGCGGCCTTGGCCATTTACTACATGCTGAAGGACGATCTGGGTAAGCATTTATTTGTTTTAAGCAGCTGGAGTTTTCATGATATTTGGGTTGTTTCAGGGTTGAATCCAGCAGAAGTGTCCGCTTTGTTCATTTTGCCTGCCCTTCCTTGGGTTTTCAAGTCAGCTTATGCGTAATCTTTTGTAATTGCTCAGCCATCAACTGTCTCCAAATACAGGCCGATCTTCGCGTTCATTTCGGATTCATATCCTATCTATGGCTTTCGCAGAAAGCCCTATATGGTTGCCTTCAGCTTGTTGGAAGGCGCGGGCTTCATCATGCTGGGAACATTCCCAACACACGTATGGTTCTATCTGCATTGGACCCATTCTCTCTGAGTAAAACGTCCCCTCCCTTCAGATTTTGACGGCACTTCTGTCCTTGTTCTTGATCTCGGTACGGCTGCTCGACAGCTTGCTTCATATGGGGAAAAGTACAACTCGTTCTTCAGATTTCTGCTTCCTTTTGCTCTGCGGTGGCCGAGGCGTTGGTCGTTGAAACTACTGCTGGACGGACCATTGACCAAGTACCAAACTTCGACATGCCGTCCAGAACCTCATTTCCACTGCCTTCTTTCTAGAGTGCAGAAAATGTGTCAGACTTCATCACCGCCAAAGCAGTTGGAAGTCTCATCGTCGCATACTTGTCTGGTTACTTGCTAGAGAGGACTTCTAAGCAAAGTACGCCTAATTAAAGCCGCGTACTAGGATCAAGCAATATTTCTGTTTACTTTTTTCTAAGGCATTTTCTTGGCCACTTCTGCATTTCCCCTTTTCATTGCCTTTATCACTATGTTTATGAACGACATCACCGCCGCTCCATCATACGACATCAAGACTAAGCTGCGCATGCTCATGGAGTTCCTCAAGCAATGTATGACATCGTGCACGACACTTTGAAGGCAGAACAATTGACTGTTTTCCAGCTGTCATTTGGGGACCCGCACTATACATCTTTACTTACATGGCGGGACCGGATTACGATGACGCTCTTTTCTTCTACTTCACGAACAAGCTCGGTTTCTCTCCCACATTCATGGGAACACTGAGGTATGGGCCTTGCATTTCATCCTGCCCTAAATTCGTGTGAACATTGCACATCCAGGTTTACGTATGGTATTGCGGCGCTGGTTGGCGTTGTGCTCTACCGCACTTTCTTCAAGAGCACTGGGTTTCGCAAAACCCTCCTGGCAACCATTCTAGTAGCCGTGCCCATATATATGTCGCCCAGTAAGCACTCCACTTCGAACACTAGCTCTGAAACACTCAAACATCCCTGTTTCAGTCATCCTCACGACTGGCCTTAACAGAACCATTGGCATCAGCAACAAGGCGTTCGTGCTCAGTGGGGGCTTCCTTATTGAAGCTGTAAGCTGTGCTCGAACGAGTTCTGCCTAACCCACATGAAGCTCAACGCTAAACGATAGACTGCTGAAATCCAACTCCTCCCACTGCTCGTGCTAACCGCCTCAATATGTCCCCCAGGTAACAATTTTGATTAGCACAAAAACAGGCCGACAAAGTCAACGCTCCGAATCCCAAACAGGGCTTGAGGGGAGTGTCTACGCCATGATGATGTCTGTCAGAAATACTGGATCAATGGTCTCTCGCGGAATCAGCGCAGTCCTAACATACATGGCCGGCATCACCTCGAGCAATTTCACACACCTGTCTGGTTATATCATTCTATGCGGTGCAAGCCTGTAAGTCACCACGCACTTCACTAATATATACGACTATGCATCCGATCACATCCTGCACAGTCTCATTCCGCTCATCTTCTTGGAATATGTGTAAGTTCTGTTCTGTAAGAAAAAAATATTTCATGTCAAAATGATGTGACGTTTTAGGCCTGACGGTATGCTCATTTACGCGGAAGGCTGACTGCTAATGGCGTTACAAGGTAAATTTCACAGATGCGGAAGTGCAAAGAGTGAAGCAGTACCACGACTCGCTCTACGAGAAGATTCGCCAACAAACCGCCTAAAACGAGCGCTACTCGCTTTGCAATGTTTTCATTGGGCGACAGTCCTGGACACAATTCTGGGTGCAATAATTTTTCTACTGAAGTGCACTTTCGATCGCGTTCCACATTCTTGCGTCTCGATTGTCTGCTTTGCGCACCTGAATCCCCAAGCAGCGACAAAATGTAGAGAGAGCAATGACATATATAAGTTAAGTAGAGCGCCCTCAGTGATTCTGCTTACTTTGTAGATGCGAACAACCCAATTTTCGGTTGTGTATACCTCTTCAAAGTGTCGCAGTTTTATATCGTCAGTTTCAACTTGTACTTTTCGTGCAAAGTCATAGCCCTTCGTTGCTTGGCCAAAACGGTGGTAGCTGAGTTTGTACATTAAGCTCCTTTTTAAGGCATGGGGTGCATGCTTTCCAACAGTGAACTGCGGATATTCCGAAAACTTTCCGCAGTGCTAACATTTACAGAGTGTGTTGATCGCAAAAGTACTGGGTCGAACGCAGCATGTGGCTTCAGCAGGGCTAAATTTACCTGTCCTGTAGGACCCAAGAAGTCAGATTGCTGGATCCTGGGATACACGCCAGATGCAATTCGGACCATCCAAATTAGCTTGTTAAGGTCATCACTTGCAAAGCGCGCCATGCCCCCAAACACCACCTGCGAGATCACGGTTCACGTCGCAACTAACTGGCCCAAGCAGCAGTCCACCGTTGCAGCAAAACATGGTGTCTGGTTGTTGCACCGTTTTATTCGCTCACGAATACATAATCCACATCCAAATCTTGGGCAATCTTGTAAGCAACAGATTCTTCCGATGCAAATGCCTACGAATTTGGGCAATGTAGTGATAACAGAATGTAACGAATCCGGAGATGTAAAGGCACCAAGACCGAAGGTGTCGCTAATTCGAAGCAAATGGCTCGAGGGCATGGGAGCTTACCAGTCCGACAGTCGCAATATGAGTGCTGTTCCACGTATTGTTGTCCACAAGAACTGTTCGGTTACCAACTTCGGACACTTGATAGCCATAGTCCCACCTTCACCGCACTGCATACGAACACTACGTCAAAGATGCGAAACGGCATCCTCCCAGAGACTAGTTTAGATCCTTTGGGGCCAACAAAAACTCACCATGCCATGAGTTTCGCCTTCGGATGAGTGTTTTGCCGGAACCAATGATAGGCTTCGCGAAAGTCGTCAGGATTATGCATATTGGTACGACCCATCGGGCCCCCTACATCAGGAATTAGCCACAGCAACTGGCATGGACGTCTACTGAACTGGACGAACCGATGGCAAGGGCTCCTGCAACACTGCTGACGGATTAATCCGGTATTACTGTGGATCGGTATAAGATGTAATATAAGTAATACTATACTATTATGTACTATTCAGTCCCATGGAGCAACCGTGGGGTTGGCCGTTTGCCGCTTATGGCCCACTAAGTCGAAATACAATACTCCGGCACTATGATTGGAACGAACCCAGGAAAATACTTCTGTTGGAAAACACGGTTGAAGAGAGCCAGGTGCAGTGGATGATGTACTGAGAAATGAGCCGATTACAAAGTAAACGAATGCGATCATACCCGAAGCGTTCCCGTCCCAGGTCACACAGGTTGCATGGAAGGATGACGTAAACGCTTACCATAACACACATCCAGAGAAATGTTAGCAGCAGGGGGAGTGTCAGGAAAAAAGGGAGTCTGTACCCCTTCGGCTTCCAGCTGTTCGATGTCGCCTGTGGATAACGCAGACGTACCTTAAGCCTGACCCACCCAGCTATACTCCTGTCTAAACAAAAACAATAACTTTTGACTGCAGACTACAAACTGGTAGAACCTGCTAAAATCTCTCACAGCTCCAGATAAAGATCGAGTAACGTCGGAAGTGGGCCTGCCAGCCAGGGAAAAAATTCCAGTCACAAGAGACGACGCGCCAACTCCGGCAAGAATTGATACCGCAGGGGAGAAGACAAGCATGAGCCTAACCATGACGGCTGCAAAAGGCACAGGCAATCGTTTTCAATTACGTCTATTGCCGCCCACCATCGATCGTAGCCCAGAGCAGTCAAGTTCTTTACCGATGCTTATTCGTCGCTAGCGACTGCACTTCTACTGCTAATGCTGCCATAGGCATTAAAGTAAAGACACCTAAGCACATCAACTCGTGCCTCTCACCCGAAAAGTAGCACGCCAGAATGGCATAAAGACCAATGAAAAACAAACTGTCCCTTCGCCGGAGACACATAATCAAGCCCATGGGAGCAAAAAATATGGGCATATGAAGGTCGAGAAAATAGGAAGCCCATGTGGTTGGCTGGTGCTCGGATACAGAAGCTATGATTGGAACATATTTTGTTGCGTAAGTCGGATCCAACAAGGTGAGGGACCTCGAAGACCAAGAAGTCTTTCCCTGTTCAACGCATTTGCATAAGCATGTAGCTCTCGTGGAGCAACTGCGGCATAGCTCGCACGTAAGGAATGCCTCGCAATCAAGACGCAACATCAATTTTATTCAACCCATTATCTCCGGACCCTTACCATCATAATCAAAACCGCTGCGAAGATGACCAATAAAATCCCAGTTGTTCCTACGATCGAAGCTCGAAGGTCCTTTACGAGAGTTGTGGGTAGCAGTGCTGAAACAAAATGAGCTACTGCAACTACGTTAACGAGCAGGAAAACACCATGGCTCGCCAAATGCTCCGAGCTGCATATTGAGGAAAAGTTCAAGAATGGAACATTGACGCACGTTGCTGTGGTGGTGACATAAAACACCGCGTAAGCAACTTGGTGCCTGGGAGTCATCAATCCAAGCACACAGAGGGCGACCATGTGCCCGGCAACAGCATTAATCAGAAACACATATCCGCCCCAAGCAGTTACCATGTATGCAGATGGTATAGCTGCTAGGAGGGCTGAAAGCATTGATCCGTCCTGAATGGCGCGGGTCCACATGTAAAAGCCGCAGATCATAGCGAATATCGCAATGCATTCGTTGTCGTATGATCCTACTAGCGAAGTCTTGACGTAGGCGGGCGAGATGCCCACAAAAAGAGATGCGAATAAACCAGCTACACGCGATTTACTGGCATGTTTCGCGAAGCAGTGAACCACAAGAGCTGTCAAACACGAAAATGCTGGTGGAAGGTATGTAGAGACTTCAGTTACGTTTATCACTACCCCAAATGAGCGCAGGATTTGGTAAATGACATAGGACGTTGTCATCAATCCCGGAAAAAGTGTTTGGCCAACTGGGCGGCCAAGCGGATACCAGCTCGCTGCGGCGCATACCATAAGGTCCACAGCGTCCATCAAACCAATAATGGAAAGAAAGTTCGTGCACAGAAGCCAAAATGACAGTCCACTTTACCTCTCTGTGGTCACGCAACGATAACGTCCAATCATCAAGTGCATCCGGTGCCCCCTTCACTAGACGGCGATAAGCCCTAGAGAGACTTACAATCATCATACCAATTCCAAAACTCGACAAAGCCTTCTTTAGCAAGGTATTTTGTAGTTCGGTGGTTAAAGTAGGGGTCGAAGTCGTATATGATAGATTCACCACGTATAGCAGGAAAAAGACGGACGGAAAGGCAAAGAACCATTATTAGAGAAAGGCATACCACCTCGAGAACTGTACCCCACCGTTTGGTGGCGGTTTGAACCTGAAATTGAACAACAAGCATGTTCACCGAACTGTCTGCATTAACACTAAAAAACGGTCTCAGTCCCCGATAATGCAGTTCCCACAGTCCACTGGTGAGATCGATGAATCTCAATCCACGCAACGGCTTTACAAAGCAGATCGACACAATAGACCACAGGGCAGCGTGTACGTCGTGGTTCTCCCCCGACCCATAGCATAAAAACGATGGGAGTGCGCTTACTTTATAAGCTGCAGAGCTCAGGAAAATTTTGCTCAGAATGTGTTCAAGGGACATGGTTTGCGCCGGAGTATGCCGAACATCAGGCATGCCCGCGACGCCTACGGATCCCGTTGTCATCTTCATAGAGAGTGCGAGCCTATGAGGACAGCATAAATAAATTGCACCGTAAGGGTAGGTCTTCAGGCACCGTAACGTACGTGTTCTGCGCCAAGCAGGGAGGGTTCAGTTACTGCAAGAAGTACCAATTGTGAATGATTAGCTAGTGTATGCCGCTGAGGCCAAACCCACGTCTGCCTGAATCCTGCGAACACAAATTTCGAGCGTTCTGTTTGCCGCGTTCACACACGGATTTCTTGGAAACCGAGGGGTTTGCGAGTATTAACTGTGTAGCCTCGCTGCTTGTCCATGTGCCAGAAGTGACGAACCACACCCACAAATAGGATATAACTAAACACAGAATCGTTAGCTCCTTATGCAGCATCCAGATGGGACCGGTGTCAACTGCGCTATGAGATGACGCTAGCCCACGTAGTCACGACATGTTCTGTACAGGGAGAACTTGCTTGTTCGGTGATTTTGTAGGCCGGGGTGCACAATCGGAAGTAACACTGCGGTAAAGAATGCCCGCTGTAAGGATGAACGCGACTGCTTTCTTCTGGTGTCTTCATGTTGTAGGGGGGTCGACATCGGCTCATAGTTGTCGGGGCCCCGCCCCTCTGGTCTCCTCAGTATGGAACTAGGGATATTGAGTGCGTGAAAGTCCTTTCCTGCAGGGGAATCTTAATAATTCGGCGCAAAATTCCAATGCTGATCACCTTTAATACCTTACGCATCACAATTTGTTCTCGGCCACCCGACAGGGGGGTCTGACATGTGCCCGTATCATTGGGAATTGTTTGACTCTGTCGCACAGCATCGCTCCGCCAACATTTTCTAATGTTTCCTCTTTCCCCTCCATCATGCAGTGCTTCACCAATCCCTCTGGTTTGTGTGTGCGCTCCGAAAACCCTGCACACGCTGCTCCGGCAAACACTAGAATGCGACCGAAGCAGCTCACGTAGCTGGCGGCAGCGCCTAAGCTACGTTTTTTGTGATGCAGACGAGGTGAGTTACAATAAAAACTGTCAGGTTGGTGTCGCTGAATGACAGGCGCGTGTAGTGCACATTCGCATGAGAAGGGGATCACTAACACTCAGTAAGCAAGCAGTGATACTGTGGGCACAGTAACCGCACAAGGGATATCAGCTTGAAAGGAGCTGTTGCTTTGTCGCGCTTGTAACATGCAGACACAGGCATACCGAGGTCCTGCGCTGGATGGCGGTTCCGAGGATACCTCCAAAAATGGACCCACGCCAGCAGCTTCCACCTCTTCAACAGGAACTGCAATCCAATTAGATCTATTTGGCACAACAGGGTGGTCAGACCGAGAGACTCATTTTCAGTGTACTCTGTCTGATGGAGATCCGGCAATCGCTGAAAAATGTGTTTCTGCAAGAGTTCTGTTTCCAGTAGATCCCGCAAGCGGGGCGAGGCGGGAAAAAGGTTCCCAACGTAAAAAGATCGTTGCAGTTGACCAACTTGTGAACAAGGTATGTAAATTCAATTGCTTTTTCGACTAGTTCGGTAGTTAGTCGGCTTTTTGGCCACTAAATTGTTGTGCAGCTCGTGGTGCCGAGTGATTTCTTATGCAGGGATTTCTCAAACACACATGGATGCAGCAGATGCGCAATGAAAGGCCTTCTTGCCTCATTTTATGCTTCGATTGGAGGAAAGTGTATGACACGGGGGCCCGCTGCTGCGAGTGCTGCAGATCAGCTTCGCCACCTTGCTCTGACGATTCGGCTCGTCAACCATGTTGCTCAGACGCCTATTCCTGCTGCACTCGGGATGGCTGCAGACGGAATTTGGTGGAACAACAAGAGGGCGTTGCAAGTCCTGGGCGTACGTCTGCAACCCGCATAGCTGCACGTGCTGAACACCCGCGTCCCGGTCAATCGAGCTCTACGGGCTGTCGTTCGCCCACATCAGTTCCCTCAGTTATTGGACCGAGGACTCCTGGGAACGTTACAGAACCACGGATAACAGTACAAGGAGGTGACGTTGCCTCTGCAGAAGCAGAAGCGATGGTTACAATCGAATTCTTCCGGGAAAGACTTCAGAGACGACTTGTCGTGCCCAAGATGGTGCGGAGTGACTGCAGTAAACAAGCCCATTCATTACTTGAAGAGCACAGCTGTGGCTACCCCTGCATTGAGGCGGGCTCTTGACGTATCGTCTATACGCAAGCTCTTGCCGCTTGTGCCTCAGTTCCTTTGGTTAACTGTGTGAATCCTGCGCTCAGATAGTGTTTGTTATATTGCCTGGCGGCATGGATGACCCTCAGTCTGCAGTCGGTTTCTTGAAGAGACTCAATCCGGCAGATATTGCGGCAATTTTCATAACTTGCGGTGTTGATGATCTGAAAACGAAATTGGAGAAACTTGAACAGGTGACCAGAAATGGTTTGTGCTTGGGTACAAAGTAAAAATGCCATTCACCAACTGTTTTTCCACCTGATATGTGGAAGTCCCCTTGTCTTTCACTTCATTCCCTGCTCTGCCCTTCGGCATGACAGAGTTCGTGTGAACATGTGCTGGACCAGGTCTGTTTCGACTGTAGTGTGGAGTATTATGAAAACGAAGCAAGACGATACAGAAAACAGACGCAAGTGACATTTAAGGGGGATCGCTCCCAAACAAGTGCATTTCACGTGTATCAGGTTCGACCCTGTCAGCAAATGTTTCCTCTATATAAGCTGGCTGGCCTTAAGGTTCTCTCTTCTGAACCTATTACTGGTTGCGGTGTCTCTTTGAAGAATAAGACGCAAAAGAGGAACAGCTATAGACACTCATGGGTTCTATTTTGTATGCCTGCAGACAAGGTGCCTGATAAAGGCTGGGTATATGCTGGAGTTCGCCCAACAGCCGCATGCGGCTATGAAAAGTTACATTACCGCTTGGCAGTTCCTTACCAGTTACTCGCAAATGGCACCGGCGTTGGAACGCATGACTGTTTGCAATTTAATCAGCGTCCGCATGTACCCAATGTACTTCAAAGCGAATGAGCCCTCGAAGGCGGCCCACCATGCCCGCGAGCACCGCGCAGTTCTACGAGAGAACCCTCCGGAATCCCCTCTTTTGGGTTATTTGCTACCGCTGTGGCTAGCGCAACTGCATCAACTGCTTGCACAGTTGTGCGAAGACGCGATGCACGCGAACCCATCCGCATTGGATACTCATGATGTGTGGCAACTTGCCGGATTTCATTACCAAGCCGCTGCTAGATATCTTCAGCACGTCAGAGCCTGGATACGGACGGCAAAGACGATCCATCCTCCGCCCTCTATGAAAGGAGGTTTGGGTGTGCCATCGCAGTGGCTAGGGCAGCCAGACAGCCTCCAGGTTAGTTTCAGGTCTACGCATAATCAGGATTAGCGGGGTACTGATGCTGACGGGAACGAAGAGCAATATAGAAGCATAAACGGGAATTGTACATGAATGTATGCCAATATGTTTATGTGCGTTATTGCGTGTTTTTGCGTGGTACAACCTGCCCAGCACGGGGCTGCCGCTTTTAAAACTTCAAGCTCACAAGACCAAGCAGCGGCGGCTGCGGCAGCTCAGGAAGAAGTGTTCCTCCGTTTCATTTTTTTCTTTAACGAAGCACAAGTGCTAACCCATGCGACTCACCTGCTTTCTAAAGCACATATCGCATATAAAGTGGGTTCCGTCCGCAGTGAGTAGCCGTGGATTAGTTTTAGTGTGACGTGACCCACGATAGTTTTGTCGACGTCGTCATGAATTACCCCGTTACCGTGCCAACCACGAAGTTCGTTCACTTACAATTTGGTCTCCACAGTTTGTTGGCCTACGCTTGCTGTGCGTTGCAGCTTGTTGGAGGCTATCGCAGCTGTCCAATATTAGCGTGCGAGCTTGCGGATGCGATGTTCGACAGTCAGCGGATGATGACGGCTCGCCAGCTGTACTTTACGCTTGCAGCAGCGTTTGCATCGCACACGTACGGGCATCGAATGTCGTGGCAACTTGAAAGGAAGCCTGAAGAGTGCACCACTGCGACATTGAGCATTCCGGCGGGTGGTGGACACCACGGAAACCCTGAGAATTGCAACATTGCAACCGGTCGGTCGCAACCGGAGGCAGAGGGGAGTTATGACAACTCCGAACTTCTGTCGGCACCACGGTCGGCGACGTCCTCCAAGTACCCGGCGCAATTCGGCCAGTAAGCAGTTGATAAGCCACGCTTACCTGTTGGGGGTTGCATGCGTTTCTCGGCAATCATGAAGAGCACCGGGCATGCATCAGCTCACGCAGGACATAAACCGCTGCAACATTGCAACATCTGGACCATGTTGCTTTCTTGGCTTTGATTGCTGCATCAGAGTGCGGGTTGGAGTGATGTGTTTGCCGTTGCAGCTGGTGGCCCTTGTATCGGTATGTGCTGGCGAGACTGACTTTGTGTATATCACACTTGCTTTCGGTTCCCCCAGCGCAGTTCTTGTACGAGCTAGCTCGAGTTGATCCTCGCTTGAATTCGGCAGTTAGCGAGCAGGCTTCGGCTACGCATGCTGGTAGGGATGCTCAGCAACCTTCAACAATAGTTCCAGCTGCTGCTCCTGGTGTCAGTTCTGCGCTATCGGCCGGTGCAGAGGCCCACACGGAGATTGAGAGCTGCCATATTGCTTTGAAGGCGACCTTTGAGCTACTCAATGTTCTTGCTTTGAGGGAAGACCTTGAGGATTTTGATGGCTCAAAGCGCAAGCAGATGTATGAATTTGTGACAATGCTGTTACCGCGGCTGAAACTATTTCAGCAGCCATGTAATCAGCACGACTGGTTGTTTCACGTAGAGCTTCATGGAGTTGTGGTTTGGACAGCGTTAAACTCCGAGCTGCATCGTGAACACACGATGTCAGACTGTGGCCAGACTTGGAAGCGCCAAAGCCCGCTATCTCATGAAGAGCATTATCAGCTTAGCGACCCCTTTGCCGCGTCGAAAGACGTCTTGCTGATCGGGAGAGTGTGCTTTCAGCATCGCCTGGGATTTGATCTTTCCGTGTTGAGTTGTGCTGAGCTGGTGACAAGTACCGGAAGAAAGGCACCCTGCTTTCTAGAGACCTCCAGCAATAATGGACGGAGGTCTGTTACAGGGGAAGGGGAACAGAGCAGCTCAGGGGAATCCACACCTATCACTCTGTTTCATGATGCTCTGTGCTACTGTGACGTATATTTGGAGCACCAGGCAGTACGGGAGATTAGTGGCTTAAAGCTGTCTTGTCTGCACCTCTCGTGGGCTCTGTGCCCATCAGTCTGTTTCCAGCTGACGACCTTGTGCTCTTCGGAGGGGGAATTGTTTCGTCTTAGTACATCAACCGATCCATACTACTTGTCCAAATTCGATGTAGTTCCAGGCGGGTGTTGGCCTCCTCCGCTGCGGCGAGCCCTTCTTGCTCACAAGCTGTGTATACCGCCTCCACCGCTTTACGACGTTGAGTGTCTCGGATCAGATGAGCCCCTTCTACCAGCTCTCTGTCTCTCAAAAGTGTGTTGTTACTTTGATCTACCGAGCACCTGCAGCCACGGAATCCACAGGTGGCCTGAGGTGACTTGAATGAACAGGACTGGGTATCGATCAGGCCCTCCTGGCCGTGACGCTACCACCTTTGTCACTGCATGTATTATGCGTGTGCTGGTCTTCAGGATTCGTTCCAACTTGCTGCCGTTGGCAGTTCTTATTCAAAGTACACGTGGATTGGCGAGCTTGCGCCGTACACACTTCGACTGACCGTAAAACAAGGCTGGACTCTCTCCAAGTCCAGAATGCGTTTCAAATGTACCGCCCAAGAGCTTGGAACAACGAATGAACGTGCAAGTGACAGTGGTCGACTTCTGGAGGACGAGTTTGAGGCATATCTAATGGACGCGAACACTCTTGACGCGTTCAAGGCAATGCGAGATGCTTGCGAAGAAGGAATCACTGGCAGGACGCAGAAAGAGGTGGATGACGTATTACTAGACGCACTAGCTTACCCACGACTCCTGCATGTTCCCACTAGTAGAGCGAAGGGAATGCCGCTCGTACTAACAGCAGCTGATGCAGAACCTCGCTGTGGCCTGAGTATAACCACACTCTTAGGTATGTTGCCTCAAAAGCGTTCAGTGCGCTCCAGCTCCTGGAATGAGATTTTAGACCTGTAGGACTGCAGCATTCTCAGGAGGACACAAACCCTATACGATAATTTCTGTGATTCTTTCCCGAACGGCTTCGCAGAACGTTGTTATGGGCATGAACGCAGGGCAACACGCAACTGCAGGTCAAGAGCCAGTTGCTGTCCCTTTTGTGTTCGACCCGAAGGAGTACCGTTCTAAGTTAGCCGATGCAGAGTGGGCATCATTTGCAGAAGGGACGCCTATCGATAATCCAGACTTCGGGTTTGATGATCGCGAGTTAGTCCAGAAGTCGGAAGGCAAAATGATTTGTTTACCACTGTTTATTCGCTTGCGTCGTGCGGGGCTTTTCGAAGTTTGCGCCACTTTAGACGTGAATTTAGACGATGTTTCTCAAAGGCTGACAGCTTCAAGCACCGTGGAATGCCAACGTTCTCTAGAGGTATCGTCAAGTCTCATATCCCTCCCTGCAGCATGCATTGGCGAGACTCGTGAAGCCCGCTGTGTAAACGTTATAAACGCCTCCAAACTTGCACTTCACCTCAAAGACGTCAAGTTGACTGGCGCTGAGGAGGAACAGATTTTCTCGCCTGATTCTGCAGGTATTGTTTGACGCAATTACCCTTGTTTCTGGTTTTGAGATCTAGAAGTGTTTTTGAATTCTCAGCTGTTAGGTTTTAATGGTCACTATGAGTGTTTCACATTCAGGAGGCTGAAGTTCATAAGTGGGGATCGCACTCGGCTCTAATTGCCTCCTTACGCATTTGAAACATCCCCTGATCGGTTCGCGGAGTGTGCGTTTGCATTCGCAGGAACACGCCCAGAGCCTCAACTCTTGCAGATGGCATCTGGTCTGCCGTGTACCTTGCTACCGGGCGAATCGTGGGCAGGCATTGTGAGGGTCAAGACATCAGCACAGCCATCGGCAGTACGTGATGCACTCAGCTTGCATCACACCAGAGGGCTTCCCCTCGAGCACGAGCAAGACTGTGAGTGGGATTGCAACTACCAGTGAGCACATTGTGGTACTTTTTGTGTGGATGTGCTGTACCCAGGTGCTTTTGAAGTACAGCAGAACAGTTGAGCATCTACCTTTTCCATTTCGCTACCTCGACCTCGGCATAACAGAGAACCTGACTACTGTTCGTATTTTTCCCTACCCTTCTAAAAGGAAGTCCATATAAAGCATACTTGGCTGGAAACGCGATAAATGGAGTGATTTTCGGTTCCCTCCACTTTTTTTCGGTACCCTCTGGTGTGTGCTATTCGCAGGCACGTTTGCCCACGTTAAGGAGGCCCCTGTCGCAGCAGTACCTGCAGATTTCGCTGGCGCATCCGATCGGCTCTGCAGTTGGGGCACCATTCTCGTTTTCGGCAACTCTGGAAAACCAGACTCAGGCGGCGATGGTGAGTAATAGTTGCCACTAGCATGGTGCGTGTTTTGTTTTGGCCTTCGTTGGATCGTCTTTGAGACATCAAGCTCTAAACTTGTATTGCCGCTCTGCCTTTGCAGGAGCTCGTTGTATGTTTATCATATCCTCACACCGACAACCCGAGCGCAACCGACTCCGCTGGTTACACTTCCGATGCAATATCGGCTGACTGTCCGTTCATGGTTAGTGGTCAACTCAAGGCACAGATCGTCATCCTTCCGCAGAGTACAAAACCCCTGTACTGGACCCTTGTTCCGTTGAGGTAAGATAGAGTGCCATCCTCTTTTGCAGTCAGCGCAGCTTGTCGGGTTTGCCTACAAAGCAAGCTTCTGGGTTGGATGGCTTTCACGTAACATAGCTTCGTGATGGTGGAATTGATGCCCGCAGACCAGGAGCCTTCAGGCTGCCGACTATTTTGGTGGAAGGGAAAGCTAGAGCATCGAATGTGGCGTTGCGTAAAGGGGATGATGTTCAAGCAACGTGGAAGTGCTCCTCCGATCCAGCGCATGTTGTTGTATTTTCGAAAGCCTCGCCCTCATGCATGTAGGGCTAGTTTCCTTGTAGCTACATCTCCGCACTCCGCTAGACTCTAGCAATATTGTGCTCTGCTTACAACAGAAACGTGGTACTAGCTCGCCAGTCTACGCAGCGGGGAGGGGACCCTTCCTGCTAAACTGAGCACAAACGCGCCAGAATAGACGACTTGCAAAGGAGAATGCCACATGTACCTGTATGCGGGGACGGGAGCGGCATGTCCCCGTGAGTTGGCTGTACGTAAGTGAACCGCAGTATTCACTGCGCGCCTAAGCACGGTTGTCGGCACAGTTCTAGAGTTGCGCACAGTTATGCTGCCATACTCTCTGAAATCCTAACTACAGTCTTTCGCAGAAGCGGTCGCGGCTACTGGGTATCCTTGTTCGCACATCTACGCGTGGCGTGTCAGGCCGTACACTAGGCAGGGACAACAACCCTACTTGCATGGGTTAATGGCATAACGAGAGACCGAGTCTCTCTCGAGCTTATGATTCATCCTAATTCTGCACCCAAATGAGAAAGATAAGGGACTGCTGTCTCGCTAATCCACTGTTGCACGCAATGCAAATGGCCCGAAAGAGCTAGGTAATTCACTGTGCATTCCTAGGCTGCTCGCATAAGAGGGCAAGTATGCGCAACTCCCTGTGCTGGTTCTACCCTTAGCATTCTGCAACAGCTGTATGCGCCAATATTCAAGAGCGCATACAACCATCGCAGAGCGAGGTCGTGTGGGAGGTGCCACTCTCGTTCCCACGCGTGCTCAAGGCCGAGGTCGTGTGGGAGATGCCACTCCCGTTCCCACATGTGCTCAAGGCCTGAGACATTGTATTAAGCATTGGGCCATGTAGCCTGGTGAGCGGTCAGCTACCATTTCCACATGCTTTATATGCAAGCATATGACACGGTGTTTACCAGTACATAAGGCTTCGCCAGGCGGGTTTGTATGCCATCACATGCGACGAGGCCTAGCCAAGTCAAGGGGCGGTTGTTCGCACGATTAACTCAGCATTTTTGATGGCAGCCTCGACATCGCGACGAACGACAGTTCTCTTGTGGCCGTCTCCACTCGGTCCTTAGCTGCCAGCAAAGCACCAACAAGCCTTCGCTCCTGCGGGTGTGCACGAAGGGACTGCACATACTCTTCAACGCAATTTTCCGGTGCGCCTCCGCCATCCTCCTGGAGCACTTCCGCTGGAGTCTGCACACTTCCCTCCGGCGAAATGCACAGACCAACTCCTACGTTCCTCACAGCATGTCTCATTCTATCGAGCAGTTCTGCACGCTCGAACAGGTCTGGAGGGCGTCCGCCTAAGTGTCTCAAGGCACTTCGAAGCCGGACAGCCACGGAAGAGCGGCTGACGCCAGCGGCGGTGGCAAAGGCGGCGTCACTTACCGCACTAAGCCCCAGCGCCACATGAGAGCGTAAAAAGACACGCAAGTTGAGCAAATCGCATGTAACGGGCAGAGCGGGTAAGCCCTGAGAAAACCGATGTCTGGCGAAGGGGCGGAGCATGCCCTCCATACTGACCACACCCAAATCACGGCCAAGACGACTGAACACCCGGAAGAAGCCTTCCTCCGTCCCAGCAGTAATAAACTCTTTGCCCCCTTGTAGGTAAACGGCACGGCGGAAGTTCGTCTCTGCGTTTACAGAGGGAATGGCGAACGATTCAGGATATACGTCAGAAGAACGCAAACAAACCTGCCGCAATGCCGCGTCCACGCCGCTGCACAGGAGCCATTCGTCTGAGTCGTCGAAGCAGCACATTACGCTAAGGCTGCCAGTATCAACGTTAAGCAGCGGCTGAGGGCCCCTAATCCGCTGGCGCAAATCCCAAAGTCTGCAAGTCTGATCAAAAGAGGCCGTGACGAACAGGTGAGGGGAGTTATGGGCGAATCGTACGATGTTGATGCTACCGGAGTGAAGTCCGCTTAAATTCCCCAATCTCACGCCCGTGGCCACGTCATGAATTAAGAGATCCGGGCTCCGCCCGGACACCAGCAGGTAGTCATCAGTGCTGTTAACTGAGACGGAGCTCAGCTCCTCGCAAGCACAGTATTGGTGGACAATACGTAAAGATGCTGCACCATGCCTACTCACTCGCCTGCCTCGTCCATAGCGCCTAAACCAAGTCAAAGCGGCTGCCACTGCTGAGCCATCAGGGAACTCGCAGTCCCATGCACTAGTTTCGTCATCTGCTTCGCAGTGCACCACCTCTGTGTCTCGGTGCTGCATTGGAGAATGCCTCAAATCTGTATTACAATCAGGTAATGCCGAAGAAGACGGCATTGTGGCTGTTGGCATTCTTGTGCGGTCATCCTTCACGTCGTTTGCCGAAGAGTCATCCTGTTCTCTCCAACGAACAACGTAAGGGATGCCCGAGACGCCAGCAGCGCAAACAAACAGCTCCGGGTGGTGCTTCAACCACGAGAGCCCCAAAATTTGATGACTATCGACGAGCTTCGTCCCCAGTGTGACATCTCTTTCCCAGTCAAGGAGACTCACCTGCAAGACACGCATTGAGATGAAGTCCTGGTAGACTAAAACTCAAGGGAAGAGCAAAAGCTTTAAGCTTCCTGTGGTGAGTCACCCCGTTCAGCGAGTTATAATATCTCGGGAGAAACTTAGCATGAAAGGCTCTTGAAACCTAGCAGCCGGGGAATTCCTGTGACACGGGCACTCATCGGCTCCCACTTTTAAGACGCCTGCGAACTGCGATGGTGTGAAAGAAGAGCCCGCTTTTATACTCACCGTTCCGTCGTTGCCGCCTGTGAGCATCACGTTCGATTGTTGAGGATGATATTCGAACTGTCTCGTGTTCAGAGATGCCCGCAAAATCCATGGCTTGCAGATGCCTTCCTCGCTCCGGAAAATGCCCTCAGAGCGTTCACTGTCTTGGGCTGAACAATGGCTCCCGTCTGGCGTTGCCGGGAGGTTTACTATGGAACATGAACGACTGTGCAGCTGTTGAACAGCTTGAGAGTTGTGGGTGTGCGGTCGACCCTCTTCAGGTTGCTCAAATGGCATGAAAGACTGTGTGCTATGTGTATCGCCTAGACGTGGGGAGTTAGGGGAACAAACAGCATTAACTTCGTCGATGTCATGCCTCCCAACATCATTTCCATGAATCTCGGATTGCGATGGTGTCGGAAACCTATCATAACACCTGTGCTGTCGTGCTCTTTGCCCCACGAGCAAACCATGCGACTCAGCTTCGTTGTTCAGGGGCCTCGGATTAGCTTCACGGCGCAGTATCGCAATGGGTTCGCTTTTGGCAGGCGTACCCATCACCACCCCAAGGGTGGCATCCTGTGCCCATATGGACCGGGGCAACAAGGACCAGGGCAATCCTGGAGCTGGCAGGCTCCTGGCAGTAGAACGGCCCGCTGGAGCGTTGCAGGGATCTAAAGCGGTTCCATGCTCGACCCCTCCAGTGCTTCCACGACGTAGTCCAGCCCTCTCCACCTGTGGCGGACTGCCACTTGGACCGCAAAACAGCGTCAAACAACGTGTACGTCCTGCCACGCTCAGGCCGCCGAGTGCAAACGGTTGCACGACAAGGCTCAGCCGCTCGCAGGACATGAGACGCAGGTCTGCGATCAGCTTCGCAGAGGGTAACGGCTGTTCCGCACTGTGCTCCCCCATGAGTTGGGTAGATGGAAGCCAAAAGCGCATGAGAGCCTGCACTGGCATTTGAGTGGGGCTGCTGCTTCTGCCTCTCCTGCGACTGCGTCGCCGACATAAGGACCGGCCAGCAGCACTATGCAAGTGGCTGCCGCTGGCTAGCGTTCCCGTGCGTTCAGCAGCAACTAGAGGGAGCATGTAATTCCTCTGAGCCAGGGTGAGGAATAATAGGCGCAACAGGTCGCTAGCAGTGGCGTCCGTTGGGAGCAGCAACGGCACGTCCTCCGGTGGCGACATGGACGAGGCCGCAGCTAGTGCATCCCACTGGGGAACGCCACCGCAACATTCCACAATCCCATGCCGGTACACCGTGTCACGAACTGAAGGTAAATGAACACGCACAAAAATCAACAAGCCATGGCTGGGTTGTGCGAGTGTGCCTTCCAAGCGCCAGCCTGGTGGTAAAATGCCCAAGTTCTGCTCTGGAGCTTCGAGTGTCAAGGTGGACATTGCGTCTCCGTCTCCTTCATGAGTTTTAGGATTCGCATGTTCCCGCGAAGAGCCATCCCCATGCTCGTCTTTCATTGAGTTCACAAAGCAGGCGCATCCTCCGCAGGTTTCCCCTAACCGGCTGCTCCTCTGGGGTTGTGGTCGAAGAGACGTCGATGCGCTAGTGCTTTCCCTGGGTGACCTGTGGGCAAGCGGCCCACTGCCGTCAGCAAATTCGGACTCGAGAAGCCCATCACAGCTCCCAGCTGACCGGGAAACTCTCATGCGCATAGAGCAACTACACTGCTGACGCAGAGTCCCCAGCCGCCCATTGCAGGCAGGCAAGCCGGACTGATGGGGGCTACGCACCTGCGTGGAGACTGCTAATGACGGACTGGCTAGCGCCGAGTCATGTGATGCACCCCGTCGCCGTAATTCATGGACCCGTGAATGTCGGAATTGTCCGAGTTGCTGCGGTGTTCTGAGCTTTCCGATTGAAGACTGCTGCAGGGATTTTAAGCATAACTTTGCTTCGGCCGATTGCTCGACTAACACGCCAGCCTTCGCCGTTACCTCCGCATCCTGTTGCAAGCCTAGTGGTGCCGTCAGTTGAACAACCCGATGACTCAACCATTTCTTCCCTGCTCTGCGCACCCAGAAGATAGGGCTCTCCTTGTGGCTATCCCCCGCGGCAACATACACCGTGGCGCCTGGGGGAAGCAACACTGCTGTAAATGCCGCACCGGCCGCTGCAAGCGCAGTTGATGCTGTGATTAGCGCGTCTCTAGAGAGTTCCATGAGAATGGTAGCGGCAGATGCTAGGGACGCCTCGGTCAGCGCAATACTGGCAAGTGTCGACGAGCGCAGCAGTTGCCCAATGCGAGCCGGAACCAGTCGCTGGAGAAATGGCAACACTGGACCTAAGTGGCTGCCTGCATGCCCCTCGGATAGGCCACCACCGCTAGCTTCGTTCAAGACAGAGGAAGCGACGCAGCCTCTCGGTTGCCTGTGTCCACCTGCCACGGCTTCATTTGCAATCTGGCTGTGGAGGTCGTACGCGCTAGCAGGTGCTGGCACAGCTCCCGCCGCCCCTGATCCAGAATAGGTGGTGGCGAGGCGGGTGGGCGATGCGGCGTATTCAGACCCCTCCTCCTGGTCATCCTCGTGCTCATCACGTTCTATAACATGCAGGTCCACCCTGAATATCCTGGAGTGCCGCGCCGCGAGTGTGGCTGTCGCAGCGGCAGCAGTCGTTATGGCAGCAGTTGTGCTGGCCGTCGCAACTGCAACGAGAACGGCGCCCACAACAATAGCGACCGCAGTCCTCCCGTAAGCGAGTGGTGACAGCAGCGTTGCGAAGGTGCACCCGCGGTCAAGGACATCATGAAAAAGCATATCGTCATGTTCGGCGTCCACCTGTGGCGTCTGCACAAGAGGCCCCGATCGGTCATCGGCATCCAGGCTGTAAATCGTACTCCTCTGGTAAGACCAACAGTCACGCCCCCCTTCGACTAACGAGTCGCCCTCGATAATACCGTATGGCGGCAGAGGCCATACCATGGTCGAAAAGGACTCGCTTCTAGCGCCACTAGTGATAACAGCCGATTGAGAGGAGGGCACCAGCAAGCAACGCAATAACACTTGCCATTCCAACAAGTAGCGCTGACCGCGGAGGATCTCCGTCACACAAAGCCCCGGCCGATCCTCCTGCCTCAAATGGCGCAGTCGCATAGGTCTACGAATGTTGATGGCCCTTTGAATAAATATGGAAACAAACTCGTGGGGCCTTGGCCACTTCCTCGTGATCCCCCACCTTGCTTGACGTTCCTTCTCCGTTTCCCCGCATCCAGAGGTTTGGCCTTCTCCCAGGGATACGTCTACTCCGGTAGCGGGGCCCTGCATGGTTTTTAAATCGGGAACCACAGGGTGAAATGGAAACTGCAACTCCAGCTCCCTGACGCGTACATATATCTTCGGGCCGGGACTCACTCGGTTCAGCAGAAATAAAAAGCGCCAGTCCACCAACTCTTCCACTACAGAGCGATAAATAACACACACGACAGTAATGCGTGGAGTTCTGATGCAATCCAGTTAATTAGGATGGAGTACAGGAGTGACCCATTTATTCACATAGCGCTATCCCCATCCTCATTATCTCAAACTGAATGCGAGGTGCCGCTCGGTGTATTCAGCCCAATAACAAACGCGTGTAGCTCACATGTATATCCAGGCAAGACCTGCAGTCCTCGACACTGAATACCCATTTCGCAACCCACATCGGGATCAGACTCGGGGTACGTCTTCGGCTTTAGCCAGCGCCCCCGCTTCACCGACTCAGAGCAAAAGTCGGTCGTATCACACCGTTCGATTTTAAGAGCCGTATCATTTGCTAGTTCTGAAGATCTGGAAAAGGATTCCTTACGGGATGTGATCCTAATGGCGCTTCTCTGCTTCGCTGCCTGGAGCCTCGGGGATTCACCGCCTACGCAGAACCTGCTGTAGTTACTATCGCTTCTTCTCAAAGGAATCCTATGGCCGCGTAAACTGTGGGAGTGCAGAATTAAGTGCGCAGCACTTTCCTTGGGCACCGTCTCCCCGAAGCGTCGTTTTGGAGCGGCGCACATGGAGTGGGAAACAAGTTTCTCTGAGAAACAGAGAGACTTCCATATCTGCCGATTAAAGGCAAGCCACCGAAGGCTTTTACAAACAGACGCTAGTGCTTCTACATCCTCTGCAGCGAGGAAGAGAGCCACTGGTAGGAACAGGGCTGGAGGTAATGGGACTGCCGAAAGTGGCTGCCGTCCATTGTCACCGCGACAGTAGTACTCGCCATTTCTACCAGCTTCTGAAACTTTTCCAAAGGGGCCTTGGGAAGCAGCACAGTCACAAGACCACAAGGGCACTCCAAAGAAGCCTAGGCCTGGAGGAGGTAGCCCACGAAGTGCCGAGGTCCCCTGATCCTCCAGACTTTGCACATGAGGGGCTAAGCCAGCCCTTACTGCGGGACGCATAATGCTTTGCATCGCATTCACCTCCCGTCCCACCCTCCAGTTTGTCGTGCTATCTAATGGCACTCCAGAGGCTCCTGCAGGAAATCAGTTGCTACGGCAAGATTCAAGTTCGCCCCCGACTAAGGTAGGCATAATGTCATAGAGAGCAATTTGGCAACGTAAACAGTCTTCCTTAGAAGACAGGCGTTCCTGTAGCCCTTCAAATATCCGACGGTGATAGAGGACCTGACAACCCGGGAGGCCATGCCTGGAAGGCCGCTCCATCAGGCGTGGTATTGCAACAGACGCCAGTGCCCAAAGCTAAAACAGAAAGCAGAGAAGAGGAAATGACAATAGTAAAACTCGATATTCAGCCAATAGGATATCCAAAGTAGCCGCGCATGCCACGCACATACGGTCATCGAGGGCCAGTGTGCCCCAGCCGGCTAAAACGGAAGTAGAATCATAGTAAGTTTCCCAGCTATTTGTACATACCGTTAGTGGAGTGATACAGGAATAGGCAGTAGCCAAGCAAGAAACTGAGGCGCGGTAGCTGCCGACAGCTCACCTGATCTAGCGGCCCATTCCTGCCTTCCTCTGTCGGTGCGCACTAATTCATTTCTAAGATGCTAGACGTGTTGCCCCCCCAACTTACCACTGAATTGATACAGCCAAAGCGGTTTTGCAATCAAATAGCCTTCTGGCCAGGGTCAGGTAGAGTGGCACTCACCCTGAGCGCACTTGTGGAGAGGTGACTGCAAAAGGACGGTCATTCACCCCACATCTCATTTTCATGGTTAAGCTAAATTAAAAATTAACTTTTATTTTAGAAAGTTATGTATTTTTATTAGGTCATCCAGTAACTTTTTCAAGTAGAGAGTTTGGTCGAGCCCTTTGCCGCACACTTGGCACATCCATACTAAAAGTGACCCACTTCACACATCCGTAGCGTTAAAAAGAAAACACGAAAAATACAACGCCAGCGGCAGCTCCATATCCGATGCTGACGAGCATGGTACAAACCAACGAAGCAGCATAGGAATGTTCACTTGGGACGTTTGTACTGTGAGACCTCTGCCTAGACGCCAAGAGTACCAAAGAAGACCATATCACATGAAAATAATCGGTCCCCAAAAAACTGACCTTCTTTAAGGCCTGCTACTATGAGGTCATACCGCTCTCGGAACAGCCAAACGGCGATGGAATGCGGCCAAGATGCAACAACCCACTTTGACACGCAATCTGAGGGGCTGGGCTGCTGTTCACCACAAATAAAAACAGGCCCCTTCCACTCAGAGATAAGGCAAGGTGCTAATTAAAGCAGGTATAAGTTGTAGTAAGCATACAAACAATCCTATACCAAACAACCACTTGTAGTGAATTCCACTACAATCACGCCTCTCGCTGAGGTGACGCCCCAGTGTAACTACAATCGTGTTCCACGTTTTCTACAAGCCCAAGACTCATAAAAAGCTCGGGCAAGCCTTCCACGCCCTTAATAACACTAAAACAATAAAGTATTAATTAATTAATGGTCGCACTCTAAGTCGATGCCTTAAAAACCATAAAAGTAATGGACGTCACATTTAGTGAACATCACTACAATCCCGGCTCAGGCGTGCTTGGCCTAAGCACTGAGCTTGTGCGGTGATCGTTTATCGTGTGATGCTTAAGCTCTGAAGCCTAACTGAGCTAAATTCAAGGGTATTAAAGTAATTAGCTAAAGATCTTAAACTCAATTAAAAGAGGTATTGTGTGGCTTAAGTAGCTATTATGCAAAATAACTCGAAAGAAGTTCAAGCATGTTAAAGCCTTTAAGATTTTATGTTAAGTAAGATATTAAGAAAGTTAATCGTGTTTAAAACTAAGTGCCCATAACTTATAAGGTCTGGAGGCTGCATATCGTAGCTCGTTAACATGCTTGTTACATTACGTTACATTCACTCCTCCAGTCCCTCACTGCTGGGCTATTAAATTTTGTGGTGGTTCTAGAACGTTGCGACCAAATTATTAAAGCTGCATTCTTCTTTGTTTTGGCAAGATGCTACGCAGAAAGTACGTCAACTACTTTACAGAGTTCAGCGCTGACTCGCTTGCTGCTAATATGATGCCAAAGTGCCTTTCTTAAGCGAAAAGCAACAAATTAACTTAGAACCAGGATGAGGGGGCTTGAATCCTGATCACTTCTTTCGGACCGCCAAACAAGCTCCACTTATGTTGCCTGTTCACTGATGATTCACTTTCGGGAAGTACCAGAAATAAAGTCTCACACAGAAACCGGATTCTTACGTCTAAACAAACGTAAAAAGCAGCAAAACTTTGAACTTTGTTACGTGTGCGAGTGTAAGCTCCAGCGCTATAAAAACGTTGGATTGGGTGGGTGTTCAGCAGACAAACTACTGGTCTGCAGTCGAAGTGGTACGCATATGCATCAACCTAGCTCTTCGCTCCTTTTCAGACAGTTGTGGCCCAACTTTTAAAATGAAGAAAAGCTGGGCGGCTAATTGGAGTGGTAAGGCTGTCTGCTGATTAGGACTGCCGATCAGAAGAGACCACCTTCCCACAAGCCACTGCGTCGCCCGTTCAGCGGCAGCACCGCTGACGGAGTAGACTGTAACAAATCCGAAGGCCTGGTCTTGTGCCACTAAATTTGAATTTTGTAGAAAACACAAAATAATCAATGATCGCTCTTTACCTGCAAGTTGGTAGCCACGAGATTTTACGGCCTCGGAAAGACCGCCGCCGACAGCACAGTCTGCTCTTCTCTTTCCTAAAGACACCGGAGGTTTCCATTCATCGAAAAAGCCTTTAAGCTTAACTCCACAAAACTTAGGGGCTTGGTTAGGGCATTTCTTCCCCTTGTGGCCCTCTTTCCCCTTGAGTTCGCAACCCTGGCGGACAGACGAGAACCCTTCCGCTCTTCCATTCTCGCTTACTTGCAGCGTCTTTGTAGTAGAAGCCAGAAGGTTGAAAATCAAAAAATATAATAACAATTGGACATGCGACGCAACATTGAAATCAAGACCGTTCTAAGTTACGGGCCTCTAGGGATACCTCTAGTACAGGCCATCCCAGTTGGACGATATTGCGGCTGAAATGAGCATGAGGCACAATGGCTGAATTGGGAGACCCAGTGGGCAGCTTCCTAAAAAGCCTGCACGGTCTTTTTGTTGAGGAGTTCAGGTGGACACCTACCGAAGTGGCTTTATTGACGTGTTCCATCGCACTCACAGTCTCACAGCTGCTCGTCTCTTACTGCCTTCTCAAGTACTTTTCAACTCCTCTCTTTCTGACATGGTGGCAGCTGCTGCTTATGCTTGTTAGTGCGCTTATCATGGGGGATTTCGGCACCTCGTTCCCTAAATTTGCGTGCTTTCCGTCGGTCCAACTGGGGAGCTTGAAATGGTTTGTCCAACTCCTCCCCTACTCGTTGGCCTACTGCGCGTTTCACGCAACATCCAACATTGTCACCTTGGGTCTTCTTCATCCAGCTGCCTTCCCAGTGGCATCGGGCCTCCTGGTTGCCTGCCACCATTTGCTCCGATGTGTTGGGTGCCAAACGCATTACACTCCACTACGGTGGGCTGCAGTGGGCCTCTTGGCAGCTTCCTGCTTGTTTTCCATAGGATATGTTGACTTCTACTGTTGTGCTCTAATGGCTGTTGCTTCCGCTGTATACCGCGGAGTGTACTTGCCGAGGGTCGTGCATAGCGGATTTGAAGAGGGTTCACTGACAGCTGTTTGCTGCATTACAGGCGTATTGATCCTCCCGTTTTTCATCTGGATGTCTAATGAACCTTCTGAGTTGATGTCCCTGTCGAAGCTATTCTCTTTCGATCTTGAGGAATGGCTCATTCTGGGATGCTGGACGACCGCGAGTGTCATTCCTTTTTGCAAAAGTATTACTAACGACAAACTCATGAAGGTGTCCGGTCCTTTTGCGTGGCGCATAAGCGAAATTATTTCAGTACTAGGGATCTTCGCGTCTTCATTATACCTTTGGGGTTGCGTCAGCATAAGTTTATGGGTTGGCATGGTAGTCTTGGTCATGGGCAGGCTCTGCTGTGCGGTGGACAGCTACGAGGAGAGGAGGAACCTATGTTCTCAAGTAACCCGTACTTACTACTCTCGCCTTTTTAGCAGAAAGGAGCCCACGAGGAGAGAGTCACTTGCTCTTGCAGAAGAGGGCCTTTTGGACCACTGCTCTCCTGAGCAGGCTGCAGAGATAAGGGAAAAAATGGCAGGAGTAGTTAAAGCGTATGTGACAAGGACACAATGCGAGGACATATTTCTTATTAAAGACCTGGGTGGAGGCGAGGGTATTGTTCATATGCTGCAGACACCACTTTCTTTGGGGCTCTCGGATCCTGACGATATAAAACGGAGGCAGAAGCTTTTTGGCATCAATCGGCTTCCACGTCGCGCATCCGCTTCCTTTCTTTCATTGTGCTTTGATGCTGCTTCTGACAATACCCTACAAATTTTGATGGTGTGCGGGTTTGTTTCAATTGTACTATCCCAACTTTTCGGCGAGAACCCTAAAGTTGAATGGATGGAGGGTGCGGCGATTTGGCTAGCAGTTCTAGTCGTCGTCCTTGTAACAGCTGGAAATGACTGGTTCAAGGAACAGCAGTTCCGCCAGCTTTCTGAGGTTAAAGATGACAAGAGCTGCAAGGTCATTAGGGACGGTTGCCCCACTCAGGTTTCCGTGTTTGACCTTGTGATGGGCGACTTGCTTCAATTTGAAGCAGGTGATGAATTGCCAGCGGACTGCGTGGTTCTGACATGCCGTGATCTGCGCATGGATGAATCTTCTCTAACTGGAGAGTCCGAAATGATCAAGAAGGACAGTTTTGAAGACTGTCTCGCACAGCTTGCGGAGGGCGACAGCAGGAGTCCTAGGTCAATGCAGCACCATTTCATCGCTTCACCGGTAGTGCTTTCAGGAACAACAGTCAACAGCGGAAGCGGAACAGCTATTGTTGTTGCTGTCGGACCTTATTCTCAAGCTGGGCAGCTATTTCAGAAGCTTTCATTCGACACTGAGGCGACTCCTCTACAGTTAAAATTAAATGCGCTCGCTGAAGACATCGGCAATTTTGGGCTCATATGCTCAATCCTTGCCTTTTGTATCCTTGTTCTAGAGTACTGGATTATATACATCTACAGTGAGGTCGACCAGCGGCCTCCACTGTTTTCCATCATTGGCAGCCATGTGAACTTTTTTGTCACCGCTATCACCGTTCTCGTTGTAGCTGTACCTGAGGGGCTGCCACTCGCCGTCACGATATCCCTGGCTTACTCAATTGGCCAAATGCTCGCTGATCAGAATTACGTCAGGCGTTTGGGAGCTTGTGAGACGATGGGATCTGCCAACGAAGTCTGCTCTGACAAGACTGGCACGCTCACGCGGAATCAGATGACGGTGGTTGAATTCTGGAATGGCACCGATGTTGTTGATGTTCCTTCTGCTTCTATTGGGCCAGACTCACGAGGCGTTTCTGGCTTTAATGATCGCACAGAGAAGTGGAACCGCGTTACCGAGAGTATATCCCTCAATTCAACAGCTTTTCTAGAAAAGCTGGAAGTGACGACACTTACTGCTGGTCAATCAACCTCACGATACACAGTAAAATTCGTCGGTTCTGCAACTGAATGCGCTCTCCTAGAGTATAACGATTTTATTTGCGGGGGCGATTACGCAGAAGAACGCAGGTCAAAGGGATCAGATTTGCTCTTGGCACATAGAGAAGAGTTCTCTAGTGACCGCAAGGTAATGACTACGATTATTTTCCTGGATGGTCCAGGCGGGTCTCGCATGCGCGTGCACGTCAAGGGCGCCGCAGAAAGAGTGCTCCAGCTCTGCTCCTTCCTCATGAACGCAAACGGGGAGGTTCAACCAATGCAACCAAATCAGAAAACAGATATAGAGAAGCGCATCATCGAGGGGATGGCGAGCGAAGCGCTCCGAACTATCTGCATAGCCTATAGAGATTTTGATACTAAGGAACTACCTCTGTGGAAGGACAAACAGCCTACCCCCAATCAAATGTTCCTGCATTCCGAACAAAACCTTATTTGCCTTGGCATTTTTGGAATTCAAGACCCTGTGAGAGACGAGGTCCCAGAAGCTGTCCAACGTTGCCATCTTGCAGGCATTAACGTAAGGATGGTTACGGGGGATAACCTGATAACAGCGAAGGCCATTGCAAAAAAGTGCAACATCTTCAACGAAGAGAGGGGGGATCTAGCAATGCTCGGCCCAGACTTCACTACCATGGTGGGAGGGGTCATCTGCCAGACCTGCAGAACTCCACTGTGCGGCTGCGCCACCGATGCAAAAACTGCGGAACTTGAGGGAAAGAATCTTCGAGTTGACGTTATTGGTGACATGGCAGCTTTTGAGAGAATCTGGAAGCGTTTGCAAGTTCTTGCTCGCTCCCAGCCGTCGGATAAATATGTTTTGGTTACTGCCCTGAAGCAGTTGGGCCAGGTGGTGGCTGTCACTGGTGATGGAACGAATGACGCACCAGCTTTGAAAAAAGCAGATGTAGGATTGGCCATGGGTATCACAGGCAAGGAAGTGGCGAAGCAAGCAGCAGACATTGTCATGCTGGACGACAATTTCCAGTGCATTGTGCAAGCAGTAAAATGGGGAAGGAATGTGTACAGCAATATCCGACGGTTTCTTCAGTTTCAGCTTACCGTTAACGTCGTGGCCGTCATCACGACTATTTTGTGTGCTGCCATCATGCGCGACTCGCCTCTATCGGCGGTACAGATGTTATGGGTGAACCTCATTATGGATAGTTTTGCGTCGCTTGCACTGGCGACGGAGTTGCCGACGCCGGACTTACTGAAGCAGAAGCCGCACCATCGACATCAGTCCCTCATATCAAGGTCAATGGCAGTTACCATTACAACATCTGCGTTGTATCAGCTCTTTGTATTACTCTTGCTAATCTTTTTTGGTGATTGCTTCCTTCCCGAAAGTCATTGGGCGCATCTCCTTCCAGCTGACAGATCTCAGAACGACTTTTGCGAGTTCTCTGACTGTGACCCGCTCACAGGTAATTTGAGACACCATCAGAGCCGTCGCTCAGTCCAAACAGCTCTACAGAACATAAATATGCACACGAACCGAGAAGCGGTGCCACTTTATCTTGTTTGTTTGATCCTTCAGGACAGGGAAGCCTAATGCGTTCCGGTCGAAGATACAAGCTTTTTTCTACTGAAGAAGACTACGAAGAACGTTGGATCAGCGTGCTTGGACCGTCACGCCATATGACCTTTATTTTTAACACGTTCGTGTTCATGCAGCTTTTTAACATGATCAACGCTAGAGATGTGGAAGAGGATTTCACGAAGAAGATGTCGTTACCTCAACTCTTTGTAAAAATGGCTAGCAATCCCATGGGGTTTTTTATATGGTTGTTTATTTTATTCTCACAAGTCGGAATGGTTGAATACGGTGGCTCGATCATGGGTTGCCATTTCGAGGTGAGGCAGTGCACGCAGGGTGTGTAATGTCGATAAAGTTCAGTTTCATTGTACCTTCACGCTCCTACGTGGTCTCTATTTTTTTTGGATATGGGATTGTTTTGCTCAGGGGCTAACCTGTAAGCAGTGGTGCTTGAGCCTCCTCATTAGCTTCGTCGGCCTTCTCTTCTCACGAATTCCACAGTGCTTTCCCCAGATTACCAGGCTTTTCCCCGAGCTTGGTTGGAGAGAGGAAGGAATTTCTGGGAGCGCGCCACTTGCCCTAGGTCTCCGAGGACGATCACCTTCACGCATGAACGACCGCTGCATGATTAGCACGCTGGCCGCAGCCAAAAAGTATGCACGGAGGGCCAAAGTCTTGACCGTTAGCCGAATGAGAGCTAAGAGAGAAAAAACGCAACCTGAATCTGAGTCCGTTACAGGCTTAACAGACGGCTATTTGCCTGTTCAAGACTCCGCTTAAGCTA
>JRZD01019984.1:604-18631 GCA_000826945.1 Eimeria nieschulzi
CCGCATCTCAGTAATCTTGCAGAAGACCTTCTGGAGCAGCAGGATGTAAGAAATTTGCTGTAGCATGGCGTAAGAGGGCATCTATGTTATATTCAACACCCAATGTAAAACGCTGCTGACCTTGAGGGAGGCGTAAGTGCACCACAAAGCACACAGACTTAGCAGGATGCGCGTGTGCTTTTCTCACCTTGTTGTCCACCGTAGCCCAAAGGCGCGTGCGTAGAAAACAGATGTTCTGAGACCGCTCTCTGCGAGGCTTACGACGATGAAGCAAGGGCACATACGACAAAGCAACCGCGAGGAAAAGAGCCGGGAAATGAACCGAATGTAGGCATCAGAGCACCACAGAGTCTTTTTGAGCACAACACTAGGTCAAGTCTATCCACTTATTTGGGATTTCCACCTGTCACCCTTCGCGCATCGTTGGCACTACCTGCTACCACGTGCTACCAACTGTAACACATTATTGAAGGGAAGGGTGCGAAATAATAGAATTAGCCTGACGAGGTGGAGTTACAGTGACGTAGAAGAGTCGGGAGAAACGTTACATATGCACTTACTTGTGAGATGATGGCTGAGAACATGTGACATGCATAAGGCAGTTTGCAAAATCTGGCATGGACATACCATTGCCTGCACATTACTGCGGAGATTCTCAGCACACTCCCCTTGTGGCGACTATTTGGGAGGGACCAAGGGGCCGTTACGTCTGCAGGTGAGGGGGCACCTAATGGTACATAAATAGTTACCCTTTGACCTTGAAATGGTACAAAGGGCTTTACTTTCTCAATGACTCGCTTGGCGGCAGCATAGCAGAGGCTTTAGGAATGGCGCATAAGGTCGCGAGCGAGGACTCGGAAGAGAATGCAAAGCATCGCCAATGCGTTTGCACCTTGCTTGTAAGATTCTTTCGCTTCATCGTCTGTAGTGCGTTGTTGCCTTGCAGGTGTCCTAAGGGGTACACTGGCGATGGAGTTACTTGTGAAGACGTTAACGAGTGCGAAACATTCGCAGGCGCGATTTGCCATAGCAAGGCCGTCTGCATCAACACGAAGGGCAGCTACAGATGCCTCTGCAAGGTAGGCGTATAAACACTATCTCAGCCAATAGTCTCCCTTCAACAGCTAATGATATGGAATGGAGAGACTGCCTCCGTACTGATGTCTAGTTGTCTGAAACCACTCTGATGTGCGTACGACAGCCAGGATACGCAGGAGACGGCAGGGACGTTTGCATGTAAGAGCCAATTCCACTTGACCTACTACGTGTGGCTGCTTACGAAGTACCATATGGTAGCTACAATAGTCCCAAATTCTGTGTGTGACTGTGCTTATCAGCTAGTTTCCCCCCTAATCCGCATTGCCTACCGTTGCTAATTAGCTTGTGTCCACATATCCATGCGACCTGACAACAACTACAGAAGTAAATAGCATGTACACAAGTCCGCTTTTTTGCCGTTTCGGTATTCTCGTGATTCCTGCACAGCTTCAATAAGCGTCCGTTTGTTTAGTTCGACCGCATTTATCTGTCACGTACCCTGTGAAGGCTGCAGTATGCGTGTCACTTTGGTGTGTTATGCTGTGGCGAGTATCCAGGCCTATCAGCCAGAAACCCAGGTACGCCCCAACAGCCATGTGCTTCCCACCAACAGGAAGCACCAACAGTTTGCGTGCTTTGTCAAATGTCTTGGAGTATAAGCTACTGAAACAATGCCCACGTGCAATTAAACTGCACTTATATGCTCGTATCCCATATTTAAATTAGTTTTCATGTCCCTAGTAATTGCCTGCCTTTCGCTTGTTTTGTAGTAATGACCAGAATCATTCCTGTGTTGATTCAAACAACCAGCCCCTATGTCCCCCGTCTCTCCACTGCTTGGACGGCGGCTCGTGTGGTTGCCGAGAGGGCTATTACATGGAGGAGTGAGGCTTGCTTACTGCAGTGAAGTAGACACTGCCTATTTGTAGAGTACCTGCATTATATTACAGTTGATACGGGCAGCCGACCACAACGACCGTTATCTGAATCTGTCAAAACTGCCACGGAACACAGCTCGTTCTTCGCCAAGAGTTTTTATGTTTTGATTTTTTAGCGGGATGTGCACCGACATTGACGAATGCGCCTCTGGCCTCGCAAGCTGTGCGTCGCCCGCGGTAGCGACCTGCATCAATACACGCGGAGGGTATTTTTGTAGCTGCGTTGACGGCTATGAAGGAGATGGTCGCCAGTGCGTTGCCAGCCCGTCCACAGCCGACGTGCACATATCCATCGCCATGGACTACGAGAAAACGCTTGCCGCTGCAGGAGGAGCCGAAATGCTGAAAGAGGTGCTAGTTGATGCCATTTTGCAGGTGCGTCGATGGCATAATATCCTATTCAACTGGGGCTTTTCAATTTTATATACCTGCGTCATCTGGCAAGCACACAACTGCAGAAAGGTCTGGGACACCACAGTGAAAGTTGCCTGTTAAGGGAACCGGCCCAACCAGATACTAGCAAAAGAGATATGCCTTTAGATTGTCAAAAAGCAATCAAACTAAGGCGGATGCCTTTATGTCGTAAATGAACACACATTGTGGGGTCCAGGCAATTCCAGGTTTGGCGGATCGCACTCGAATAGAGGTCACCAGCATTTACGAAGGCAGCATCAACGCTTTGATTCGGATACACCCTCCAGCTCTGGAAGCAGCAGCCTACGCTGAAGGCTCAGACGCGCCGCGCCAACTTACCGCAGCCGAGGTCCTTCTAGCCCTTCAGGACCAGCTTACAGAGCCGCTCTCCTCTCTAAGAACGGGGCCTTTTGGAGAATATGCCGCTTATGCTACCATCGGTCGGTGTTCGGACACTTTGCTAAAGAGCAAAAATGCCCAACGAATCACTTAAGTACACATATTCAGCTAGACTAGAATAACAAAACTTCAGAAGCAAGCCACAAACGCCACATTTCCGTGTGCGCTTTCTGCATAGAGCAGTACACCTTCCTCGACCGTTCTGCGGCAAATGGAACTTTCGATCTGCTAGGGTTCCTAACTAACTGGATGCCAGCCTGGCTCAAAGATGCAGTGCCGAGAGAGTTACTTGCAGCAACGGAGGTGTTGGTGATATTACTCTGCATTACTGTATTGGCTATCTGTTCCATAAGGGCGGTCAAGAGGTACAAACATTTTATGGTCTCACTTCTATTTCACAGTTTGTAGTTTCTAGTGGAGCCAATACCTTTGCGCTCCTCAGGAGCTTTGCTTAACGATGTATCAGTTCTACCATTCTCAGTTCATTCCTTTCAACCTTTCTGGCTCTTCGATTGGTTTTTATGACAAAAAAAGGATGGGTCATTCGTTTCTCCCCAAATCTCTGTTTCTTGTGCGCTCACAGGTTTGCAAAAAGAAAGACAGACACAGATGCTGCCGGTCAGCAGGCAGAACCTCAAGAAATCTGGGATCTTCCTAGGCGCCCAAGAGACCCAGAAATCAGCCCCACCGGCAACACGGGCAACCGCCAGCACCTCCAGCAGCACGTTCAACGCCCCCAGCAACACATGTCAGCCCCGCCCTACCAATTTCGCCCCTACGGCATCGAACAGGGGCTAAGACGCTCATACCAACAGGAGTGGCCCCGATCCCACTACATTGTTGGTTCGGAACAGGAGCGGCGATCAACACGTTTTCCCTCAACCGCTCCTGCACAGGTAGGAGCTGACCGCGCTGGGGGCAGCCCTCACATTTGGCTTGAGCCCATGGACACCGATATTGTTGGCACCCTTGCTGGCTCTACAATAGGATGGGAACCTGAAATTGCACAACACAGCGGTACTAACCAGGCTCAAGGTGCTGTCCTCAGCCAGCCCCATGAAACCCCAGAAAGGCAAAACGCCAGTGGAGGTCGACAGAGCATTAACCACTTTTTGGCGCAACATGAATCAAGAAGCTAACGCAGCAACATCACCGGTCGCAGGTACCACAGCCGCAACCCTGCGTAGGAATCGGCTCATACAAACGGTTCCATCAACAGAAACGAAAGCTTGCAAACCTTGCGCTCTTCTCAGAGCTGGAGTGGTTCGGCGGATCCACTGTGAGGGGTTCTCATACTTTATTCCTGTCCATTTGGGAAATAAATCCCAATGCTAACTTGTGGCAGAAAAGAACAAAGGCTCGAGAAACTCAGTTGTTGGCGGCCTACCAAGGTACTATGAGAGCTTGTATGATCTCTTGCTGTTCAAAAATAGCACTTCAAGAAGATGTTTAATAATGAGAAACATCAAGTGGCCAGACGAGTGGTACTAACCCCTGAATTAATGCCTTTAATTCGAAAGAGAGAGCTAAGCAGAGCGAAACTGTAGCGTCCGCTCAGGAGGAGCCACAGATGCTGTGAGCTGAAACAGCAGAGTATGTCATTTGTTTGACTTAGTTGCTAGCCACTCAGTGTTTTAAGAATATGTAGACTACTGAAACACAGATTGACTAGCACTACACGACAGTGAGTACAGGCTACACCCCACTACATACGAGTACGCCGAATGGAAAAGGTCCGCAAAATAAATAACAAGTCAAGTAACTGGTATACCGATATTGCTTCAAAACTAATATATCATCATGCAGTCGGTGTTCTAGCATCCATGCTTCACGGACTAATGGTCAACTGTGTAGGAGGTTGGCTACGGATCGCCCCAAGGTATGAAGACAGTCCAAATGCCATAAGGGGACTTTCTGTAGAAACTAGCTAAGTCAGGGACACCTAGTTTGTAGCATCAATATTTTTGTATTTTTTTTGAGGCAGCATTCCACCGCACTTCCTGTATGGGGCAGGGAAACCTACGCCAACGGACATACAGCGAAGAGAAACTCGTCCAAATTTCCTGGGAAACGCCTACACAAGCAATGTATCCGTCAATAATAAGAGTTATGTAAGGTTGCGTGCAATGCCATTTGGAATTGTCTCTGACATGCCGGGGTATCAGCGCATCTTTTACCAAAGTGAGCACCACAGTTCAGCTGCAAGACCATTCAGAATATCTTCTTTAAATGACTTTCAGAGAGAATGAACAAACTCTACCCGAGGTGAAACAAAGGCTTATGAACCGGACGACTACTACATGTGACAAATAGGGATTTGTTTCACTCTTACTGCTGGGAGCAGCCAAGCCAGGTCTTGGCCAAAATGGCGTCAGCCTCCGGATCTACCTGGTGGTGCACTACGGCAGACGAGACCGTAGATTCCTGCATTTGGCAGCCTGTGGCGGAATCTGAGGCTGCACTTCTTGAACACGCATACCGTCAGTCATGGGACCGCCTGGAACTTACACTAAACGGGAAGCTGTATGTCGTAGATCCGTTCGTTTCCGACACTGAAACCAACTTCGCGACACCAATGGCAGAGCAAGGTGGCCCGGTGCTCCTAGTCACCCGGGTTGCTGAAGCCCTTGGGGAAGGCGTCGCAGCCAGTTCTTTTCTGCACACGATTAGCAGGTTTGTGAACTCTCTTCCCAAATTGTGGCGGGAGACTGAAGCCATTCAATCCGACGACACTTTGCAAGCCCCTATGGGCTGCTACTCCGGGAGTAGCAATGACAACTTCCCTCAGGCACCTGACGTTGCAGTAGGTAGACCGTCAAGTAGGAGCAAGCCAGAAGTACGTTACCTTTCCTGAACATCGTTTCTCTCTCACATGGCTTTGTGATGTTTGTGTACGGTCTGAATGTCCCGAGAAGCGCAAAATGGGAAATGTCAACAGGAAGCAATAGCATAGAGCCAGCTGGTTGCCACCTCCTACCTTCGGTTGCTTTTCTGACTTGAGCCTTCTCCCTTAGATCCCCTCGCATTCGGATGGGTTTCGTCTAGTGAGCCGACGATGTCGCCAAAGACGCGTCACCAATTCTATTGCCACTGGTAAGAGAGCATATGAAAACTGCACATGCCCTTGCTGCCTTACTTGCATCTGCAAGCCAAGCCATGTGCACTCCCGAGACCATGTCCATGGTTCTCCTGCGTAACAGGCCAGCCAGGCTTTGTTCAGGCGGACAGCGGCGCGCAGCACATGATTCTGTGGCGCGTTTTCCCCAAGGTCGATTTAGAGGCAAGGGAGATTAGCTTACAAAATCATTTGCATTTATTGAGCGGGCAAATCAGAGTCAAAACTTCTTTGCCCCGTTACGAAAAAATAGGGAAAAAGCCCAGATAGAAGCAAGCTAACATTGAACAGGGTAGTTCGGGCGATCCAGGGATTGTGATGTGTGAAATGCGCTTTTCCAATTTGCTTGTCCCACCTCTTCTATACTCGTGGTGCTATGCCTGGCATTCGAAGAAGACCTATCGTGCTAGGCCGGCCAGAAATTTTGGGGTGACACTTTCAGGCTTGCGCTGATCACCATCTAGTGCGCCAGGTGCTCGTAGACGGCGTAGACGTAGCACTACAACACGGTGGCAAGCGGAAGCTATCACCAGCTGGGATCGCTCTGGCAGTGGCGCATTTTATGGAGCTCTCATTCCCCGTCAGGGTGAGCTAGCAAGAGTTCCCAGCTTTGCGGGTTGTTTCAGGCAGTTCTCCAAGCATTAGAGAGTCGTGAGCGCTGTTGTTACTGCTTTGAAGGGCGTAAGCTATACGCTTCGCCACGAGTGGAAGTCCAAGGGCAGAGAAGCTCTTCGTTACAGCTAGTTTAAACCTTTGGGCCAACAGAAAGGTTGCCAGCTGTCGCATCATGTTTTTTGCCCTCTTTTTGCAGGTTGTAGTTCCGCACTGGTTCGCTCACGATTATAGGCAATATCTCCATCTTTTCACGGACTCTCCTCAAGAACTAATCAAGGTAGGCCATCAGCGCGATTGGAGGCTAATAAGGGTATATTTCCAATTAACTGCAAAGGCTGGTTGTAGCCTTCAAGGGTCATGCTGGGCGCCTCTAATGGGTCGCAAAAGCACAGTTGGAATGTTGCTGTACTTGTCGTTTTCAGGCTCTTAGGGAAGATGATTTGCTTTTAGTTCTGCCCAATCCTGACGAGCCGAGCTGGCTTCCGTCTTTCTCAAGCTTCAGAACTGTCAGAGGTGCGTTATGGCACGAGTTAAGTTTGTTTCACGCCAGGTTGCTCTCTGTTCTCCAATGACATGATCTTGGGTCATAGGGCTTGGTAGATACACGCTTCGCACTCTGACGATTGTTTGAGCAGATGCGCAACGCACAGTTGACCTGTGTAAGACTTTCAACGCCGTCTTGTGCTCCAATGATTTTAATCAGTTTCTACATCTCATGGTAGGATACCGCCAGTGGCACGCACAAGCGTTTACAAAATCTTTTTTACTTTCTCCTAGTAAGCTTTCAGTTCCATGACAAACGTGAGCCGAATCCTTTGACGATGCTTTCTGCTATGGCGTTTCGTCTAGGATGAAAACCATCCTCTATTCAGCGACTATCTGTACATATCGTCCCGTTCATGCCTCTATGCCTTCGACCGCGAAGCCTTCTATCACGTTTTGGACTCGTTGGGTGGGCTTTAAGAAGTAGAAGCGGCTTTTCCAAGCTTGTCACCGTACCAGTACACTCGTACCGACCATGTTCAGGCCATTGAGCTCCAACGCACCCTGATACCCTGTAGTGCAGCAAGCTGACTTGTATCTGGCGACAAAGCACGTCGCCAGAATTTTGAACGGCACTCGGACATTAAAGCGATACGCAGCAGCATGAGATCCACTTTGCTACGGCTGGGGCACTCTTGTGTGTTCAGGACGTAACAAATTCGTCGATACGCTGTTCTTTCGCGGAGCAATCCATTAAACCCGTTCCATCATCAGTGCGGACGCTCCTAAGGCATTCTCTATTGGTGGATTTACTTTACAGGAGGGTGTAAAAGTGTTGCAGAGGGCATCGTCTGCTGACCAGGCTGTTGCTGTTTCGCATCACTTTTAGAATTATGGGAGCTTTCTGCATGCTTTTCGCATCTGATAATGTGAAGTGAATGTGATGCCTGTACACCAACTATTTGAGCATTATTTAGGCATTCCTCCTGATATCACTGAGCTGCGCTCTAGCTTTTGTTAGAATCGAAACTCTAACGTCTCGACTCCTGCCTTATGCAGGAGCGGTTTGACATTGCCAGAGGCAGCGTTATACTTTATTATGCCATCTGAAATTTTAAGGCGAGTAGTTTCTGTCCATATATATTAATAGCTGAGCCTGAGATGCCCTGTGTTGTGCGCGACGTCGTTGATGTGCCCTCTGGATCTCGCGCATGTGGGGCCCAGAATCCTTCTCAACTCTGACTCTCTACGCCGAGCACCCCGGCCGACGGAAAAAGCCACTGACCCTCCCCCGCCCCTGGAAACCCCTGTTGCCCTTTAGCTTCCGGCTGAAGAGCATTTTTCCAAACGTCCCACTGTTGGAGAGAGTTTCCGCTATTCTGCCGAGGAAGAAACTTGCGAGCCCCTGCCATTACGTATTTATTTTGTCTGTTAATCCCTTTCATCACTTTCGTTAAAAAGGAGCGTCCCGTAGTTGCTGCTGACCCTTTTCGTTAATGGTCCGGTACGGTTTGTGTGCATACTAGTTCTGCTGTCCCTGTGCGTGCTGCTTTAGCTATGGTTGCTCCCCGAAAAAAAAAGCTAGCTGCCTCTTTTCTCCCAACTTCGGAGCGCCTGTAGACTCGTCCCACAGTCCCCGCAGCAGAGGCGCAAACCGCACTGACCGAGGTTCCGCCAGCAAGGGAGCCGTCCCATGAAGTCGCCCGCCCCTGTTCCTCGCCAGCAAGCGTCGATTGTCCCCCGCCCTACATCAAGCGTGGATGGCCTGTCTCCCCGATGTTGGATCATTTTTGTCAATGCGATGACTGGCTCTAATAGTGAGACGGTGACTTGACCTCCATCAGCTTCGCCTCGGCCCTTGGGAAGGGATGTGGCTCTGGGCTCGCCCGTAATGCCCTTGCTCGATCTTTAGAGCTGAAAGACCTCTAGCCACTGTGTCCCGTGCTTGATGCTGCTGGCTTGACCAGCAGCACAAGGGACGAGGGGGAGGTGAATTGGCTGGCTCCCTGCGGCTCTCCCTCCCCTTCTCCGCTTTTGGGCCCCGGCCTCTGCGTAGCCCATGAAAGTGGCTTGGATCTTAACGCTCCTGGTGTCTGGGAAGTGTTTAGGATTCGGGTTCCGGTCTAAGTGTGGATCCTGGGGTTACGGACCAGTAGGCTGCACCAGGTCTCACACACAAGACTATTACACCGAAGACAATTTGGATAGTAGTTTGGGCTTCTTTGCAGCTATTTTAAGGAACCTGATGTGCCAATTGAGATTAGGCACAGAGAACCTTTCATTAACCACCATTCTTGCCAGCCAAACTACACGTAGGCCTCTGCTTAAAGGCCGAAGTTCCAACATGAAACACTAACTTAAGAATAGTTGGTCCCCAAAGAAGTCTGCCTTCCCCGGCTTGCTGCCCGGAGGCCAAGCTGGCCTCAGCTCACCTAAGCAGCCAGGGGCTGGGGCCAAGGTGCAGCTAGCCTGCACCTTCGTCACTCACGTATCCAAACACATAATCTGACGAGCTGGGCTACTGCGCCTGACATTTACAGACATATCCTTTCTATTCATAGATAGCTTAGTCCATTAGTTACTATTTAAGCATTTATTATTTATAGCAAACGTACAAACACTGAAACACCAAAAACACACGTTCACATGCTACAAACCATAACTAACAGAAACTTAAATACAGTTGCGAGGCGCCTGTCGCCGACACGTAGACAGCTGCCCCGTTCCTGGACTAACATAAAAGATTTAAGGCATCAACGTAGTGAAAGCTCAAAATTCCATGCATTTTTGTAGTGGTAACTCCAAGTACTGCTACAGGGTGCTTGTGGGGCTGGAATGAGTCGCGGCCGACATGACAAAAGCCATCCGAACATAAAGTTTCTGCTTATCAGTAGTATCAAAGTGTCAAATTCGACGAGTTTTATTTTGTTTCCAGTTTTAGTTAATAGTATGGGGACTTATTTTTGCGGTTTCTCCTTCTTATCTTTGGCTCAACCTACTCGGGTGTGGGGAACAGGGCTTCGATTCTGCTTCTGACTCTTATGAGCGTGACCAAGTTTTTTCGACTTAATATTAAGTATCCGGTAGTTTTGCTTTAATATTAAGTTTGAACCTTTTGATGGAAGCCTTTTTTTATGGCAGCTAGCGCAAAGATGGGGCAGCGACACCGCTCTGTGCTGAAGCAGCAGAACAAGGCCTTCAAGGGCACTTCTTCCAAGCCCAAGACTCTCAAAGAAAAGCGTAAAGCCGCAGCATTTGGTGCAGAATCACTTGCTGTTAACAGACCCATCGCAAAGGCAGATCGCCTCCAACAGTCTAAACAGCGTCGCCTCCATCGCCGTTATTTGCAGAAACAACAAACCGGAATTGCTGCCAGCTCGCCGCCTAAGGTAGTCGTTCTCCTACCATTCTCAGACGCCGTTTACATTGCCAAGATATTCTCTGCGCTGACAGGGGAACTGCTGCAAGATGACTGCGACCCTGGTGACCTAGACGTCTCCAAGATGGATATGGAAAACGAAGGAAATACTTCAGGAGCCAGCCCATCTGCTAGCATCCTTCTGCCACGACGTCGCTATCAATTTACTTTGCCTGTATATGCCAGGAATCCTGCAATACCGAAGAAGCAGCCGCAGCAGTTGCTGATCTTGCCTGCGCCAAGCTTAAGTGCTGCAGGAGAGGAGTTTGACGGCAGTATGCAGCAGGAAGACCAGCCACAAGGGCATAGTGAACTTTTGCGGATTATGGACCTCTGTAGCAGCTGCGATGTGCTGGTTTGTGTATTTGGCGGCAGCTGCTCCTACAGCAAAAGTGCCTTCAGCAACCGTGGCTACCAGGTCCTACAGGCCCTCAAACTGCAGGGCCTCCCTCCCTCCGTCATTGGCGTTGGCTGTATAGACGGTAGCTTGCTCAAGCCAAATCATTCATTGCAAGGAAAAGCGGCCGCCGCAGAAAGTCTTAAATTTATGCGCCGCTTCTTCGACTCGGAATTTGGCGCTGAACGGTGAATCCATATTGCATTAACACCGCCAGGGGGACCGCTAAGTCCCACTGCTTCTACATAGCTAGCGCTTGGTCTTTCAGCTTGTTATGGCTACGCTTTATGAACTGATGCTCCGTCGGCTTTTAGCCCCTCGTCGTACCTAGAACACATCTGTAGGGCGTCCTTTTAACTGTTATGACGTTTGCCGTGCAGGAAGTTCTTCGGCATTGGAGGATCTGTAGATTGGCGCCATTTAGTGAGGGCATTGGGCGCCGCTGCTACTCTTACACAAAATCCTTTAGAGGCAAAAGGTTTTGCAAAAGGTGCAGAGGCAGCGGCGTGCAGACGGCGAGGTCACCTTCTCGCTCTCAACTGGCGAATCGCATGTCTCCCCACAGAAGATTACCAAACGCCACCCGAGGCATGCCTAGAAGTTTTCGGCTTAGTCCGGGGAGCTGGCCTAACCTGCAAGTGAGCAAACGTAAATTCCTATTGTTTTTGCAGGCTGCTTTTGTAGCATGTGAGGGTGCTTGGTGATGTCATAAGCAACACAGGCTGTAGATCAACACATATAACTCACCCTACCGGAAAGCTCGGAATTTTCTGAAATGTGGTGGAGGTGGCGTGGTGTGCAGCACCACCCCCAATTATTTGTTAATACTCGTGCACCACCAGGGTTAATGTAGAATGCTACGTTGTTGGCGGGCGCACTTGAATACAATAGCTTGGACCTGCAGTGTCTCACTGCGATTCAAAGACAACATGTTTCTCGTATTCAAGTAGCATTCTATTTCAAGAAGCCATATTCGTGACATTAGGAAAGCCGTTGCACTATTCGAATGACACCAAACTTTACCCGGAAATGAGTTTTGCAGCTCTCTGGTAATTGTACCTTTTCTGTGGTTGGCGCTTGACGGGGCGTTTCCGCAGGCTGCCAGTGCATATCACGGGTGTAGGGGATTTTGTGGTTTCACGGATTGATGTAGTGGGGTCATTGCACTCGACAAAGAGGCGGGAGCCGGGAGTGCCAAACTCTCACACAGCGGCGGACAAGGAGACGCTCGGGGAAGAGCTCTCAAGTGAGAACCCACCCTTGATATCCCACATTACAATATCATCGAAAAAATTATAGAGGCGCCATGGGCTCTTCCTAATGTTGTCTTTTTCTCTACCACAATTGCACTGGATAGATGTGAAGGCATTGCAATTTAATGAGTCGCAAGCGAGCAACTGGCCCTGGGAATGAGTGTACGGTTTGTTTCCCTATTGTGCTGCGATGTTGAAGGAGTTGTGGAGGCATCTCGACCACTTCAGCCTCTCGATGTGGCTGCCTTGGAGCAGACCTGGCCGACTGGAGAGGAAATGATGGGAGACAGTGTGGCGCTGCCAACGGCTGGCAGCGGCAGACGTGTCCGCGTTCCAAACGACGTGGGCGAATACGAGCGAGCATGGCTAGAGTCAGAAACGGAAGGCTCGCAAAATGGCAGCGGAGGCGAAGAGGAAGTGAACAGCGGCGCGGAAATGCAAGCGGACGAAGAGATCATTGCTAGTAAGCAAGTGTTTCAAACCATCATTTTGTCTTGTGAGAAACAAGGCACGCAGCACCTCAGATCCCGTGTTGCACTGTGCGTTGAAGGCGGCCTCCGTTGGCGGCAGCCACGGTGCATTTATTGTGACGGGTTCATGCTTTATGTAGGTGTACCAGTTCTTGTGATGATGCGCCTGTTGCAGCTGGAATTGATTCCGCCCACATGTGCGCACCTGATGGAGCTGATGATGATTGGAAGCCTCTGGACGATACAGAACAGCGGCAGATGAAAGCAGACAAGTGAGTGGCCCGCGCCCAGGCAGAGCCACTTAGACAGACACAGCTAAGGCTGTTTTTTCCTCTGTTCGATGGGTTCACAAGAGTCATAGTTATGCTCCATCCCGCCACATTGTTATTGCTGATTCAACGGGATGCGTTTGCGCCGCTTAGCGAGGCCTACGTGGCACAACGCCGTGAAGCAGCGGAGATGGAGAGAGAGTTTCCAGACCAAGTAGGCACTATATGATTCGACATAGCATGTGGCATTCTTTAGTCAATCACAAGAACCGTTTCGCTATGGTTACGTATGGTAGGGTTCGCTCAGTGGGTGGCAGTAGCTGCGTTGACGTATTGCCCCAGCTTGAATTGAATTTGTTGCCTTCAGATTGACACGCCTTTGGACATTCCGGCGAAAGAGCGTTTCCAGAAATACCGAGGCCTGAAGAGCTTTCGCTCGTCTCCCTGGCCTAAAAATGAAGACTTGCCCCTAGGTTATGGCCGTATCATTGATGTTTCCAGCCTCAAAGTACCTTTCATTGATTCATTAGTTTGCTATCTGTGCCTTCCAGCCTTTCGGCAAGGTTGTCACTTGAACGAGGATATGTGGTATCTCATGTGGGAAAACAGTTTCCGATCTACCCGTGGCTTCCTGCTTGTTGACAAATTATTCCTCAGGGCTTGGCCGGCTACGCTCAGCGCGCGCACGCGGAGCTTTGCCATGCAACTGGCGGCTTCTCTGGTCGCTTCTGCCGCCTCTTGCTGCCTCTACGCCATTCGTACCTGTTGCGGCAGCTTGTCCAGCAGCAACCGTCTCTTGAAGGAACGGCGCTCGATGAGGCCTTGGCGGTCGCGATGGCACGGCGACTGGCGTGCCGCTTTGGGAATCTAGCAGATGCGACAAAGGACGTTACAGTGGCTCCCCTGTCCAGCACCGACGACGATCCCATGCTGCCCGACTTCCTTCTAGTGTCTCAGCTACTGCAGCACGAGAGTCAGGTAGCCGTGGTCCACTCTCAGGTCACGTTCTGTGACGAAGAACCGATAAAAAGCAAAGACCCAGTGCTCATGGCGTGCGGATTCCGGAGGTGAGCTGTGCAGTATCCCCATTTGTTGCTGCCCTCATTACTTCTCAAAGCTAGGAAATTTTAGAACGCCCATTTTCCAACGAAGCAGCAGACATGGCATGATAACGTACCAGAGCGTGTTCATACAGATTCCCTGTTGCCCCAATTTACTCCGAAGAACCGAGGCAAGGCGTACGTAGTGCAGCCAAGTGGAAATTTAAGCGCTGGGCAGAACCTGGGACGACCCTCACTGCAACAGTATACGGACCGTTGGTCCTTCCGCCCTCGCCCTGCATCATGATGAGAAGCGACAGCTCCTGTAAGCAGCTAGCTGTAGCCTGTTGGCTGAACACCGGTTGTGCTCGAATCGTAAAAAATGAGTAACTGAGCGCCATTCGTTGTGTGACTAACTCCCCCACTCTACGGATTGTTGTGGCCTGAACAGCACCTGGCGGCTTGCGCGTCGCAGCTTGGGGTTCAGTACTGCCGGTGAATGGAGCGAGCAGCCGTTTGATTATTAAACGCGTGCTTCTCAGCGGTCATCCGTTCAAAGTTCACAGGCGTAAGGCAGTTGTCCGCTTCATGTTCTTTAATCCCGACGACGTTCGGTGAGCTGGACAGCCATGACTCACAACAATTGTCCCAATACACTAGCACTTCTCGAAATATTCTTGTATGCTTACCCGTTTTTCCTAGCCACGCCTTGCTACATTTTGGCACTGTATTAGTATTTTCCAACATGAATTTTGATGTGCACTGCAGCTGGTTCGCCCCTATCGAGCTGCACACTAAGCGAGGACTCCGCGGGAACATTGTCGAACCTTTGGGTACCCATGGCTACATGAAATGCAAGTTTAGCGACTATCTCAAGCAGAATGATGAGGTAAGCTGCGCAGTGCTTGGCCATAACGGGGTAATATGATGGGAATGTTTCTGAACAACACAGCTGGAGGATATAAATGATTATGAAATCACAATAGTTTTCGCTTCCGATGTATCGCCTTCAGCCGCCTCGTGACGTGTCCCACCTGTCACATACGCAAGCTTGTAGAATTGTTCTTCTATTCGTGGCAACTCCCCTACAGCCTTATTCGGACCTAATGGACTGTCATGCCCGCGGTGTTGAATGCACTGCTTGTATTGTAGAGGTTCAGCTGTTCCTCATGACGCGCATCAATTGCTTGTATCGTCTCGCTGCTCATCATTTATGGATTTAACGGCTTTTATGGCGTTGTTTTGGCTGTTTTCAGGTGCTGTTGCCTCTGTATCGGCGTGTGTTTCCAAAGTGGTACCCATGTTCATGGGGAGGTTTGCCTTCCCAACAGCCAGTCGACTAACAACCCAATTGTTGAGCGTTACCTCCTGCATCTGTATGAAATAACCAGCGCATCTCGTTGTTAGCGAGGAAAACGGGGTGCATTACTGCGCCGCGTGTTACTGCTGTGGGAGCATTCCTACGGGCCGATTGTTTTAGGTGATTTTGTGGCATTCCTGGTTTCTTGGGGTGAGAAGGCCATTACGGGAGTCCATGGGGGCTGTTCAAGCCGCCTGCGGGTGTTTCCTAGCGATATACGCACCCATTCATTCTGAACATTTGCGTTGCCATTGCATGCCTTAAAGCAAGGCAGTTTTATGGTTAACACACTGTGTAGAAGCGTAGATGCTGTCATTGGATGGTTCTTCGTTTAGTAGGCAAGCGCCGCCAGACGCATCATTACAGTTGTATGCAATTGCCGTTGTTTTGAATGTAGCGGGCCACCCTTAGAAGCAAGTAACATGCTACGTGGACCACTGTGGCTTTGCCAGCACCTAGCACCACCAACAGTTATTGGAGATGTATGGAGAGGCGTTCTCCGTGTTTTATCATTCGGGGTAACTCGCATACGTAGTGAGTTATCATACTTAAGTAGTTGTAGGTACATGGTTGTTTGAAAAATAGAAAGCGTTGTCTTACAGGAAGAAGCGTATGTGTGTGGTCTAGGAATAAGGTAGCAAATCTTTTGGAGCCGTTGCCAAGAAACGCATAAATAAACGAACAGGGGAGGGAGGCGACACTACTGGCGTGTTTTTGAATTATTCCGCATTAAGATTCCTCCGAGAAAACTGCTAAATCGTGATCGCCTTTTGTTGGAAGTGGTCGCCGATGTCTCACTATTGAGGTGCTGAGAGGGCAGTGCATGCTTTTTTGGTGGCTTTGCCGGTGTAGGACTTGATCGTTCAGGATTGTTTGAGATGTGATGGCCACGCTGAGCTGCAGAGCTGAGTGATGGCTGTAAAGGTGGTGTAAAGGGACGGTGTCCAAAAGCCTTCACGTGCGCTTGTGTGATGTGCGCATGAACCCGAGAGCCTTCATCGAGAGGAAACGCCGTATCAGCTTCCCATGAAAGCCTTGATTTGAATCGTTCCTGGGCATGCAGTATTGAAGCAGCATCCTGCTGTCTCTTATGAGCCCCCTGTTGACTTGAAACGGCTTCGAGCTGGCGGAGGCAGCGTTCTTTAGGGGATGCAGTGGTGTCATACTCTCGGCGAATCCGGTCCTCAAGGTCATGCAGCTGTTGAAGCCGTAAAGGAGCAGCATTGACGCTCAGCGCCCTGCAAAGGTTGCGATACCCTGTGGTACGCCGAGGACCTTCATCGACAGAAGCACTTCTAGATTCGCAATCCACTTCAGCGATGACTAACTTGTGAAGATTTTGTTGATACGCCTCATGCCGTGCATGTAACAGCTCATCTGTGCGAGTTCCCTTGTAGGACGACCGGTCCGCTGTTTTCTGGGCAACTTTAACTCCTTCGTATGGCTCTCCGTGGGCGACCTTGGCCAGAAGGGACATGTACAAGTCTTCCTGGTGCTTGCTCAAGCGACCCTGCTCCTCCGATATGGTTGTCTGTGCAGTTGATGTCTCCAGACATTCCATTTGGCTGGCCGGAAACCATCCTTCCTTTGATTTTGTATCTATCTGATTTGCCATATAATGCCTAGGCAGGCATTTTGGGACGGGTAATTTGTAGCAACTCGAGAGTACACGGATAGTTTGGCAAGGGAGCTCTGATTCGCAGTCGCTAGTGCACCAACTATTGGTAATATACCATGGTCCCCCGCCGTCCACATCGTGTGGCTGCCCGCCAGACGTTTGGCGATCTGTCAAGGGAAAGCCGTGAGTAACACATTCCCACAACTCGTTCAGCCGCCATCGACGTCCAGCTGGGGTCTCGGTAGGCCTGCCCCCAGATGCCCGCAGGGTATCGCGGCACTGGCGCCGCTCTGATACCGCCAGATTGGGGCATAATTCAATATCAGGAGAGTTGACACTGCTGTCCGTGGCGGATTTCACTGGGCTACACCTTAGGAACTCACCCTCGGGCTGCTGCTGGGGACGCTGCTGTTGGACTGTCGAGTCATGGGAAGCCTGATAAGTATGTTGCTGCTTACGCCTCAGGAGAGTCGGTAGAGGCCGATCCTCAGGGTTTTCAATCAGCTTGCCTGTTTTTCTGCTGCTTGGGGCATCGTTATGAGTTGGCTGAAGGGCTTTCGGGAGTGCATGGCCAACTGAGCAGCAGCTCGATTTGCTTAGACCACGAGAGAGCGGCTGCTTGCTGGGGCAACGGTGAGGCAGCCCATATGTCTCATCAGCGCAAGCGGGCATCTGTCCTAAAGTTTGTGCTGCCCTCTCACTTATTCCAGGATTCCCAAAGGAGGCGACTCTTTTCAAAGGCTCTTCCCCTGGAGGTTTGGTATCGTAATTCACAGATAAGACGCCACTTTCTACAAGCTGCCGCATCAATTCTTCTGGGTTAGACACCCCTGCCTGTCTCAAAAGCAAAGCGAGCAGGTCATACTGTCTCTCGAAAGCTCTCTTATCTCCGGATATTCGAGCGGTGGTATGGATGCTTCCTGACTGCAGAGCCGCTTGTGAAGAGGAATATTCCACTGGATCTGGACGCCACCGCTGCCTCTCCCACCCATTACAAGCACATCGGAATAAGTTGTCATAGTGCATCTGCTGCAGAACCTGACGTTGCTGGCTCTGTAAAAATCTCATTTCTTCTGTTTGCACCCTCATTTCGGCCTTCAGGCCCTCCAGGCCAAGTACAAGGAGCCGGTCATTTCCTAATGCAGTCAAAGGAGGCTGCCGAACGGTCTTGTCGTCAGGCTGTTTGTGCTCCTCAGTCGT
>JRZD01019984.1:18684-33978 GCA_000826945.1 Eimeria nieschulzi
TTGCAGCGACATGGATCGGACTGAGCCCCGTCGACCGTGTTGTGCGGTGTCACCTCCTGAGGATAAGGCAACTGTCTGACGAGCTCGCCGCTGTACCAGCGTTGGCTCTACTGCTTCCACATTCGCAGCAGCTAACTGTTTTGACTTGCTCAGCTGCTTTGACTCTTCCTTCTCCTTTTCAAGCTGTCACACAGCACGTCCCACATCGGGAGGCTGCGACAACACGTCTGACCGCAATTTCTACAGCGCACGCAAACCATCTCAATCAATTACTACGTGCAAGCGTATCGTACCCGTTCGCTTTCTATCTCTCTGGCGAGGCGGATCCTCTCCTCTTCATCTTCTTTCTTCTTCCTAGCTTTCTCCTTCTTCCGCTCGTCTTCACGTTCTTGCATTTGCTGTAAAAGCGCGGCTTGGTACTGTTTTTTGGCGTTCTGTGTACGTTGGTGATTGGGATCGTCGGCAAGATCGTTAAATACTAGGCCTAGTGGTGTAGTAGTCACGCGGTTGGACGCTTCTCTGCTTCCGGCTAAAACCTATGAACAGCAGTCGGAATGCATTCGTCTAATCTAGCTGCCCAGCAAGCTGGCAAAGTCCGGGCATTTTAACCGAGGTGGCTCGTTTTATATTGGAAAGATTTCAGAAAGAAAAGTCATCGGTGTTCGTTGGTTGAGTCTATAGCACGAGCCGCTAGGGGTGCACGACAACAGATGGCAGATCTGGCGGCGGTACAGAAACCTAAACCTTCTTGATTTATAGCCAGTTGAGTGACTAATATACCAGTTACTTTTTTATTGAATATTTCCATGTGGGCGAACTAACCTCTTTGCTTGCCTCGTGGGACCATGAGGCATCCAGCGGCAACCTTTCTGCACAATGCTCCAAACAACTGACAGAAGGCGGCCGGCATGCCGACCACCCACCATCTACGTGTTATACTCATCTTCGCTACTAATGGCTGATCGCAAAGTTTTCCCTCTTCCTCCCGTATTGCCTGTGATTCTATGATTGCACGGGGTACTTCAGCGTTGTGCAGTGGATCTCAAAGTCCATGACGAACCAGAGCCATGCATCGGCAGGACGGGCTGTTGCAAGCCAGCAAGCTGCTGAGACTGCTCGTGCAGTTGATGGTTTGCTGGGAGGAGCGAAGACTGCAGAAGGGCAGATGGCTGGATTAGGAGGGGCTGCTGATTCACCAACGAAACCGGGACCACCGACGGCAAGGACGCCGTTGGAAGAAATCCAACAGGAAAGGGCGCAGGTGGCAGTTGGCGAGCCAGCATCGGGGCTAGGCTAAGTAGAGATTGTAAGGCGTTTGCTGCGTCCGTGTTTTGCTGCGGTATTTGCTGATGGAGAGATGCGGTATTTAGGCCGGTGCTTGCATTTGCGTGGCACCCTTCTCGCAATGTGGTCTGAACAATGCGCAATACATCTAAGTCAACGTCGACAAATGTGCATTTTGGCCTGGATCAGAGAGGTAATAAAAAACCAGTGCAAGGTTACTTATGCTGAGCGCCACATGGCGGGCGTGCATAGGCAGCTGGATGATCCAGCAGACGTGATCATACGCTTGTTACTCCTGGATCCTGAGCTTGTTGCAGGCTCGGATGGGTGCTAGAGTCTACATGAACAGAACCGCCTTTGTTGTTCGCCATTCCAGTCCTGTCATGACATACCGTACCACCCCCTGCTCCCCGAAAAGGCGCATTCGCTGAATGCCATGTCCGCTCGCCCGGAGTGACGGGTAAGCCACGCTCCTCAGCTCGCTGCCGTAGCCTCTGTTGCCGCTGCTGCTCTATTTGTTGCAGCAAGATCTGCCCGTATTCGTTGGGCATTGCGGTTCGGGCGAGGGCTAAAAGGCAACGAGATGGGCTGCCAAACCCATGCTTGTTTCAGCGTTTATTAGTGGCCTAATGAAAGTGGGAAACTATGCTAAGACGAGGTTGTAATTATTGATTCCATGCAACACCTACGATAGTCACTCTGCTAATCTTGTCTGCCTATTCCTACGTATGCCAGTCCCTATCCCTTAGGCAAAAAAAATATGTTTAGATTGGGGCCACAAGTTCCTTTGCCACTGCAGCTCTAGAAAGTTGGCAGCGCGTAGTCTGCTTTTCATGTCGGATCGAATGAACACATTAAAGTGTGCACGATGTTCTGAGGGGCTGTCGATATTCTAAGTCATAGAAAAGGCATAAATATGTCACAAAGGTTAACAGTATCGATGGATCTTGAGTAATAAACGGGGGGTCTGGGACCTTCTGCGTTCAGCCACTTGGCGCACAGGGTCACCGAGGCGATGTGGTTGCCAGGAATGTGCGACACACCATGGTATGCCCGACCGCTTTCCAATGTCTCAGGCCACGAATACTATTTTTAAAAAATTACTAGTTTGGCCATGGCTTCACCTTATCGCTGAGTTACTGCCACTACGTAACTATAGTTCTCCACTGTGGGGCGGAAATGGAGGTAGGAAAGGTCCGCATCGCGCCACCTAGGAACTAACCAAAAAGCTTATTTTGAGATTTTAGGTTTTTACATGTCTGCGTAGCTTTAAGTGTACTGAACAGAAAAGTGTACTATGTATCCAGTAGTCTGCTCTACAGTTATCAGACGCCGGCATCCGACGAGTGACCTCGATTTGTTGGATAACGCATCACAAGCAGCACATCGCTCCTTCATGTGCCCAAATTTTTTTTTCTTTAATGGGCTATTAGTCTATTGCTACTGTTGATGTTTGCAGTCAAAGGGGACCTAGGGGGAAGCCTCTACTCTGAAAGGTGCAGATGCGCCCTGTGCGATGCCTCCAAGCTATCTCAGCCCGATAACTAACATGATGACCTTCGAGCATATACACCATGCAGGCTTGCAGGTCCTGCATTTGCAGAGAAAAAAACTATCCTTGTGTCCCATCAACTACTTGACATTTGTCTGCATGCGCAAGTGCTTGCCTAGAGTTGCTACTCTTGACATTCGTTCTAGCTGGCGCTTGCTATGGAATAAAGAAAATGAGTTACTGCCAAACATATAATAAATCAGTAGTCTCTGGTCACGGAACTCTGATAGGTAACTGGCTCGAAGAAGAAATTCTCCGCGACGTTTCCGGGCGCACCCACCTTGAAAGGTAACAAAGCGGGCGATCACGTATTCCACAAGTGATTGCATAAGGGGAAGATAGGGAACTTATGCACCGGAGTTTAAATCCCTTTGTTGTGTTGAGCTGAGGTAGTTCGACTCCCAGATCATTGCTGGTCCATCAAACCCGCTCTCTGCGTTCTGCAGCTCTCGACATTTGGACACGTTCATGCGGGTTATGGGCGATCGGTCTTACCCGGTATCAGAGACATTTGTCACCAGCTCAGGTCGCCGCAATCGTCTACCAAAGCATGCAGCAACTGCGCGGCAAGAGCCACTAAAGCACGAAGCTGCCTCTCGTCGAATGCAGGAGCTAGAAGCGCACGCCCGCGAAAGCTGCTTGTTTCGTGAAAGGGCCCTTAACTCAAAGGCCCTTGAGCTTGCACTCAAAGAGCTCACCGAGAAACGAGTAAGTCCAGAATCTGGCAAATGGCAATCAAACAAAGCCTCGACATACTCAGCAAAGCTGCTATAACATCAAAATTGAATGTGCCGGCTGACTGGACGACGCATGGCATCTGCGTCATCAATCTTTCAATGCAGATGCACATGCACAAACAAAACGCCTCATTTGTTGCAAGCATAATGTAATCCAACCTACAGAAGTGTGCGAAGAAGCAGTCTCCGCTTATTCCCCGATTTGCTATTATTCCTGAATGCTCGTCAGGAGATGGATGCAAGAGCTGAGGCTGAGCAGTACCCTGCAGAAACAGAGTCTTCTGCGAACTATAAGCTTCATGTGAGCCGCATCGCGACGAGGAGGCACTCTCTCTGTGCGGTGCCGGCACTTTTTAAAAGTTTGGTTACTTGCTGCAGCTCTACGGAGGCTACGAAACACGACTTAGGATCTTTCGCACACTCATAGAAATTGCTCAAATTTCTTCCTGCAGCGCCAGGACGCCGGTGGATCGAATCACCTGACGCCTGAGGAAAGGGCTGAACGTTATTACAAGCAGGTGATAAGCGCAAGTTCAACAAATCAGATTTCTGGTTGCCTGGAAGATTCGATACCGCAGCGGCATTGCAAAGAGCGCAGTGGGATATGCAGGGGTTACAGTACCACTCAACCTGATAGGCACAGACCTGGTAGTGGCGATGGGCAATGTGAATCTGTTGGTGCCCGTGGGTATCCCTATAATGACAGGAAACATTCAGGTGTACATGCGTTTATGAGTAAATAGTTATGTTCTATTTTGCAGCTTATGGAGACACGATCTCATGAAGCGGCTGAGCTTGTAAGCCGGTGGACCGAGTTGGCCAGCGTCTCCAGGTCAGTTGCTCGTTTCATAAACTGCATGATCTGGACGTAAACACTTGCCCTTCTGTAGAAGCGTCACATTGGCCTTTACAATAACTCGGAGCCATGCAGTAGTGGGAGTACCGTATGGCTTGTGACGCTCGAATACATGCTTTCAGTTCCAGCGTCCAGAAGACACCATACAAAGGACGGATACAGTTTGGGAAAGACAGTTCTTTTTCTCTACCAACGCAGTATTCGTTAAGAGTGCGAAGGAGATTAGTTTTTTATAGTGAATTGCGGATGCGTTACATTTGCTAAAGGACCCGTACTTTCCTCATCGAGGCCGTTGACTAGATAATTAAAATGAAAAAAGCCACAGCACGAGCATGTTTACTCTCAAATGTTTCCTCAGGGACTTTGCAAGGATGCAGAAGCTCTCGAACTCCTAGAGCAATCTCTACAAAGCAAGAGAGTTTCACGCAACTTTACAGCAGAGGCAAGAAAGAGTCTCACAAAAAACTCTGATCCAAAGCCTGCCAAGTGTCCAGACTCTGCATTACGAGAAACACATTTACTTTTTCAGTAGGACACGCCATCAGACAACGAGTTTCATAATGCGGCTGCTCATGTATGTTAGCGAGCACGGGACTTTAATAAGAACAGCCATTCATACTTACTGGGTGTGGTGGCACACATTTGCAGGGCACTTTACCAGCTCTTCAGGCGTTCAAACACCGACTGCGAGATGCAATACGAAGGGCTAAAGGATGCCTAGGATTTCTTGTCCTAAGGGCAATTCTCAAGTGGGCACCCAAAATAGAGTTAAATATGAGAAGTTTGCACATTTCTTGCCTTCAGAGGTCACGTTTAATGTAACCGCGGTTTACGTTCGCTGTTCAATGCTACTCAGGGAGCTCTGCGATGACAGAGGCTTAGTACCCGCCGAACTTGTGGAACAATTCCTTTGGGAAGACTTTGACGTCCGCTCGGCAAGCATCGTGAGGCGCCGCTGACTCTGGGGCATGAAGTGTCTGACAATGACTACATACGCCTTTCAGATTGTATCCAGCTGAGGGGATACCTAACCCAACGAGCTTAGTAGAATATAGTACACGGGGTTTTTTTATTGCCTGCAGCCTCTGGAACACTTGCGGAGCGCTTTAAAAATACTGACTTTGATGGACAAGACATCTATACGAGCAGCAGACCTTGTAGAGTTTATCTGGGTGAGCAACGGCTCTATTACATATTAGGAACAGCATAGCTCTCCACAGGTACTCCTGTGACAGATATGTTCGATCAACGGCAGCAGGAAACAGTCCGGCCTTTCGCCAGCTGAGTACACAAGCCATCCATGATCAAGTGCTTCTTCGCAGCACGCAAGTGCCGTGCTGCGTCGCTAATCTGCAAACCTGTAGTGGTGTGAGTGAGAGGAACTGATGCAATCTAACCCGCATTAACACTGGGATTGCTCTTGTGGTTAACTTTAGGAGCCTTTAGCAACCTGCAGAAGGAACATTCTAGATGCATTTCAGAAAACCTTCACTGTTTCGAAGGATATCAGGGCGGTGGGATCCGATGTTTCAACGCTGCGCATTACCCGGTCTCACCCACAAATACGGCTTGATAGCATCCCAGATTTCCTAAAGCGTTTCTTCCTCCAGGGTCGTTCGGAGGAAACGGATCATGCCTCCTTAAAGGAAGTGACCCTACCGCTCCTTGTCGAAGCTCTAATAGTCAGTGTCCCGTTATCACGCCTCAATAAAGATGAACAATCGGAAGAGCTCCGATTTCACCTACGATCCTCAGAAATGCCTTGCCGCGAAAGCTTATGCACCACGCTTCCAGGGCGGTCTTCACGGTCTACCACCCACAAATGTTCATCATCCGGCCTTCTTTGTTCTCAGGACTTGAGCCAGGGAGTTCTCGACGATGCATGCTTTCTAGAGACGGTCGGTGATATCGCTAAAAAGGAAGGAGTTGTTTTGTAATCCTTCATTATGAACCGAGGAATGAGTAACTAGCAAATCGAGAGATAGTGCGATTAAACGATATAAGCTATGGAGTGCTGCAAAGCGAGAGCCGCACCTTGTAGAGTCACTGTAACGAGACACTTTTACCTCTTATGTGAAAGACTGTGGAGGATCAGTTAGCTTCCCGCCCATGGACCCAAACGCCTTGTAGAAGACCACTGCAGTGCGGTATTGCAATTGCAAAGTTTTCCATCCCGTTGTATGCAAACCAGAGTGAAGTGCTTCACTATTCCGTATATGAATGTGTGTGTAAATGGAGGGGCAAAGCTTGTTTCAACATGCATTCTGCTGTTTCCAAGGCTCTGTTCATCCTGTATAATAGAAAATCGCAATATAATTTTCACTTCACACGTCGGGTTGAACCACCGACGGGTCCAAATATAGAGCACGCAGTAAAAGTCTAATTGCCCGAAAATAACTAATTTTCAACTTAGATAAGTCACCCAACAAGTTTCTGGCAGGGCCTGTCCATAGGCACTGCACCCGCTACGCACAAAATAACATTATTTACAGTCAGGTCGGAGCTGACGAAAGCACCCGCCAAGAACAAAATAACACAACTCACGATTAGGACGGAACGCTGGACTTATGTCAGTGCTACAGCCTCCAATTATCCAGCCAGTTAGCTGACTGTGGCCAACATAACAGGAACGGGCTTTTAGGTCTTTTAGTCTTTTAAGTGTACAGGATGTTCAATTTCGGAATCTATTTAGATTTCTAAATACTTCCTGAACCGTGATATCAATAAACTTGTTTTTGCGGTATGCCCGGATGTTCACTTTTGAATGCAGAACTGAGATCAAGTGTCAAAGCATATTGGCAGCTGGCCGATGTATGCTGCCAGAACTGTGTGATCAAAATTAGTTTTTATAGCGAATATCCAGATGAAGATGGATGGTTGCTGCTCCGTTAACTCTGCACGTACTGAATGCCTAAACGATTGGCACGATTTCTGTCGCCTCTATCTGCACCATTTCTGCAGCTTCGAGCAACAATAAAGAGCTATATACACAACCGAGTGCTGGCGAAGTAAAACGTATTCTGCGGGAATCCCGAAAGAATGGGAGTTATTTCGGTATGCCGCTCAAGAAGATTAGCAAAGCTGGAGGTACTCATTTAGAGAGAACAATTTTAGAGTTTGAGTTAGACTCAGCAAATCTAATTTAAACAACATTGTGTGATCTGTATGGTGTGACCACGTTGTTCTGCTACCGAAACGGGCGAGCTGAAACAAGCTATATGAGGCATTGTGTATGATACAGGAATAGTAGATTATAACGAACCCTGCATTCAGGGGCCCACCGAGTACACGGTGCCAACCAATGGCCCACCCTGTATCAAACCTTTAATGCAGCCAGCTTTTCTTCTTGTATATCGTACTGCTAAGCAGGTGCAATCCATATGCATGCATTCCTCAGTACTTCGCCTTTAGAATCGTTTTCACTTAATTTGGGTACCACCACTCCAGTTATTTTGCATCCTAGGTAATTGCAGTCAGTGGTGGCTTGATTTGCTTTGTGATGGCCAACCGCCTTTGAGACACTAAAATAGTTGCATGCCGTCCACGGACTTTTGGAGGCAGCCTGGAATGAAAACATCTAGCCTGAAACTACTCCATTTTGTGGATGGCACGAGCATGGACCCAGTGTCCAGGACTATTGCTGAAATGCTTTTTAATAACTAATTATACCCTAAATAAGCTAAATGTAAAAAGCTAGATCCTTGTAATGAACTTCATGATTTAAGTACTTTTAATTTATAATTTATTATGTACAGAGGCTGCCTTAAAATACCAATTTTAAATAAAACTGATTGCCTTCAATTTTGATTATTTGCCCCTGGAAATTGAAGTTTTAGGTTCGCTCACGTTTGTGGTGACAGAAAATTAATAATTCACTTCATTTTCCATACATTATAAATAAAGGAGGTCTTGTAAAAATGCGAGCTTACTTTAGGTATAAAACATAATTAACTTTCTGAAATAGAAAAAAGGATTAAGGATGTTAGTACTCGACTTATATATAAATACTCAATTCTATGATGTCTCATCTAACGGGTTAATTAGTTAGATTTAAGTATAAAGTACAGGAAATTGCTGAATAATGGCTGAATTTAATTTTTTATGTACTTTCTTTCCGAGACACGAACTTTAGGTTAGACTATTAGACTACCAAAGTCAACACTTACGTATTGAATTTTATTATTCTAACTGCTTAAAACCCTAAAGTACTAGGTATTTATTATATATTGCTTGATACATATGTAAAAAATGCTTTAAAATCCAAAAACAAAACCCATGGGCGTATCTTTGCTTGCTTTAGATGCACCTCTGTATAGCTGCATGATATTGGATGTGCCGACATTGTGGCACTCCCTCTGTAAAGCTGCATTGACGCCGCGGGGAAAAAATAAATAAAACAGATTTATAGGTTAGCCTGGAAAGTAGTCGCCTCTGGATTAATCACGGTTCTCCTTTTATCTCAACAACACGCCCTGTGCGAACGAGTTTTTCAAGCACACCTTCTGCCACTTGCAGGGCCTCTGACGTGCCAATGTTTGTGGAAGGTGAGCTGCTCCTGCGGCCAAGTACAGCTCGCTTCAGCATCACACGCTGAACTACTCGACGTTTCTTGAAGTATTCGCGTACCCGTGAAAACGATCGGGCTCCACGGCGGAAGAGTCTCATGACAGCTGAACCCAGGCACATGCGGAGGCGCATCAGAGTCTTGGATTGATTTACTAGAATAGAAATTAGCGCCTTGCCCGCAAGGGAATAGGTAATAGTTCCTGCAGTTCCAGAGAAAAGGCCGATGAGGAAAACTTGCTCAAGAGCTGTTTTCCATGTCGCATTTAGTACGGCTCCGCTTGCCACGGAGCTGCAGGCCATTTCTTGGAGAAGAGGATTCCACACGCAATCGAAAGGCGGCATTCCTCCTGAAACATGCAGGTTCTGCAGTATGTCCAGGAAACTCATGACTGCATAAGTGCCTAAAAATGCTAACACCAATGAGCCAGCGACTGCTAACAGGGCGTGTTGTCTTCTGGTGGAGATCCACTGCATCACCATGTTGCCCATGAAGGGTGCCTGCTGACGCAGATGGAGCGCTAGGTACTGGTTTCCAAGCCGATGATATGCTCGAGAGGAAAACAGCATGTAGTACGCAAACATTGTTCCCTGTCCGTTTTCCAATCCCTTTAGCTCATCTCGAACCTCTTTTGGGGTTGAATAATCAAAAAGATTGAGAGCCGCATCACTTTTAAAAATCATGCGCCGTGAATTGACAAGTGATGGGTCTGAGAGCTTCTGGAGCGCCCATTCGGTGCCAAATGCCTTTTCATACTGCTTCATTAGCGTCGGATGCAATAAGGAGGGCAGCATAATGCTGAGAGCCATCTGCCACAAGGATAAGCAGTGGTCAAGGCAAGCTGAAGTCTGGAACTCGGCTGCGCGGTTCGCCTCCGACAACCCAGCGTAACCGCGCCGCACACCCAGCATCCCAATGTTTTTCAGGGCAGATGGAGGCACTCTTAAAACATCTGTCCCTCGAACAAATAGTTCTGTCTCCACCTCACGAAGGAAAGCTTGTTCGACGTTGACCTTAGCGCTGAGACTTGGCTCGGCCTCGATAAAATTTTTCAGCTGGTCTAACAGTGTGTGCAGCTGTTCAAAGTCTACGACCACACCAAACCATATTCCATGATGCCTGCTGGGTGTACGATACAGAAGACTTAAGAGCGACCGCTTCGCACCTTTCCAAAGGCGGCTCACCTTACTCTCCCTCTGCTTATGAGCCACCCGTGTGAAAAACAGTGTTTGATTCCCATCAACTTTGAGGCTGCGGAGTGAATCCTTAGCAAGTGTGTAAACAGTGTCATCGAGTGCTTCCAAGTGTTGTTCCAGAGCCACATACGATTCTAGCCCTTGCACTACAAACGAATTAAGACGGGCCCACCAGTCTGTCAGATCAGGCAACGGGAGACTTTTCAAGTCGATTTTCCCCCAGGCTCTTTTAAATGCTGCAAAGTCAACGTGAGATTCCAGCAATGTAGGATCCAAGCCATACGCCGCCCAAGCTCGGATTTGGTCGTCCATGCGCGCTGCCACAGACCTCTGTCGCAAAAAAAGTGGGTTTTCCCCTTTCATTCGGCTTTCAAAGTCTATCCCTGTTTCGTCATGCTTCATCGCGTGGAAATTGACAATTTGCATTAGGGCGCCGCTGTGCACAGTGAACCTGAAGGGACTGAAAAGGCTTTCGAAGAATTTTGCTGGCAGCCTCTTCCTCAGTTCTGCACGCACATAGAGGGCTCCCTGCCTGCCATTGACTGTGAAAGCAGTAAATGATCACGCTTTCTGAAAGGACAGATAGACCCACAATGAGGAAGGGGCGTGGAACGCTAAATAAGGAAGCCGAATTGCGAAAGAAAACATAGTATTGCCACATACCCTGCCTGGTCTTTTCAATGCGTTTTTCTCTTGTTCGCTTCAAAATTCCGGCAATCAATTTAAAAAATGAATTTCGCACAAATTTGGGAATAAAACCGTGCGAATAAAGAATCTTTACCCACTTGGGGTTTCGTAAAGCAATACTTTTTTGTTGCGGATATCCTGAACAGATAACCAAAGACATCGTGTCAATCATCACAATGGTGAACAAGCTCACAACAAACAGTAGCAACGGTATTGCTCTGCTTGATTTGAGGGTACTAAAGTGGATTGCTCGCCTTCTTTTGCACTAAGAAATGCGAATACCCAGACAGCAGTTGAGGAATGAAGAGTCTCAGTCTCCGCCATGTTGCTTTTAGGGAGAGGCTTGTCTCTAACAGACATCAGTAGAGGGCCTCTGGTGTTTTCGAACATATTTTGGATAAAAGCGAGCACAGTAGTAGTTGTTTTTTGGGAAACCAGGGTTGGAACTGTATCACATCACAAACTTGGCAGGTCGCGAGATAACATTTTGCACAGATGCATGCTCCTTGTTCCCCATTTTAGTGTAAGCTTACGAACTGCATAGAGAGCCAGGGCTGTTCGCATGCTGTCACGAGCTCCACCAAGAGCTTTTATATGGTGTGCGGCCATCGTAAGTTCGTCATGTGAAACTTCGCTAGTGGACCTTCGCATCAGAACTTTGCCTAGCTCCCCAAGGCCGATCGGCTTCAGGGAATCGACGACGTCTGAAGTCTCATAGACCCACATCAGCAAGCGAAGACCTTAGGCCGAGTTCACGAACCGTCAAGGCTGTAGAACAGCAGTGGCTATTGCTTCCCGCCACCGGCTGGGGTGGGCCATTATCTAAATACGGTCTTGCATATATTCAACCTGCCCAGGTAAGCTTTCCAAGTTTCGCTCACTTTTTTGAAACACTTTGGTGGCCTGGTGCACACTACGCGAGTCGAAGGCGAGCCAATAGTTTGTAGCTGCAAGCAAAAGTCAAAGATAAGTTAAATCGACACCTGGAAGGTAGGGAACGAAGTTAATTGCCTTACTTGCCTCCCTCATGAAAGACGCAACATTTGCACCGAAGTCGCTTGGGATCTTACCAGACTTGAAAGAAGATGTTGTCAGCAGTGTAACGGCTGCTATGTTCAACCGTTCCAAGACCCTCTCCTTGCCTGCCATGTCACACAAAGCAATTTCCCAACTGTTGGGCAGTAACATGACCACCTAATGCAGATGGCGCGTTACCAGTAGCTATTTGCAGCTTACCTTCTTCGAGTTTTGGGTTGTGTAAAAGTGCTTGCAGCCCCCAGCCGGCACCACTCCATGTTTGAGCTTGACCTGTATCCATGCCGACAGCGAGGCACGGAAATGTCCGCGTCAGGTGTGGTTTAGTGTGTTGAACAGAGAGCACTGGCTGCAGATCTACTTTCCTGCACAAATGTAAAAAGTTATCATGCTCTATGAATGCAAGAAACTTAGCATCGGGCTCACGTGAGCTCAGCTTGCAGTCCATTGCCCCTGATTGCACAGACATTAGCCATGCAACCGTCTGTGAAATTCCCACGTGTCTCATGCTTTTATGATCTACGAGCAGTTGGCATGGTTGGCTAAATTTTCCCTGTGAACCCTAGTGCGCCATCGGTCACACAGTATCGGAGCAAAACGTACCCAATCCCGTAATTGTCGTGTGTGCCTGCTTGAGCAGCTCCACTTGGGCATTATGTCGAACCTGCTGATCCTCGTCGTCCTCGACCCTTACCAAATCGCGGCTTTCCCTATCAAGCCGCGAGTCTTCAAAAAGGCAAGGGATATGCACTGCGTCCCCTTCTCCAGGCAGGCAGGTGTTATTGTGCAAGCGTCTCAAGTTCTGTAGGTGCGGCAGGCCAGGCTCCACCGGCACTCCGGCTTTAGCCAGAGTAGCCACCTGGTCCACTACAACTGAAAAGCAATACCGAGTCAAGTTACGCTCACTCACGGAAAAAGGCAATATCACTCAGCATTAGCATCTCCAGTAGGGCACTCGACGGAAACTATCACATGCCATTTGGAACACTATATAACAGCTTACACTCTCCAAGAGCCAACAAGAGGCGGTCCAATAACTCGCAAAGCGTGCGGTGGCTAGAGGGCTCCAATGAAGAAATTCTTCTTGCCTTCCTATTTTGTGGGAGACCCTTCTGTCGACTCCACGGAGCGAGCATCGCTAAGCGAGACCTGCGTTGTTGCACCGAACACATGGCATCCAGCTGGTAGCTGGAGTGTACATTTAGTGAAGCGAGAAGAGAAGGCCACGAGAAAAACGGCAACACGTCTTTGCCCTCCCCGAAGTAAGACTCGTATCCGGTATACGCAATCAGTAAATTCCAAAAGAGGCCGAGCACTGGACACAAAGAAAGAAGTAACACAACACAAAACAAACATTTAACCAAATCCCATTTGGTGTTTTCTAAGTGCACAACCACTTTCCAAAAGACAACTAAAATTTTGTTAACGAGACGAACTACTGTGGCACTCACGAAAAGGATTGCGAGCACCGATGACTGGTACCAGAAAACGCGGAAACTGTGTATCAGACAAATCATTAGGCCCGTCGCTAATTTCTACATTGTGCTGGTGCACCTCGTGGAGCGCCTCCTGTGCATGCCCTACAAGAGGGCGTAAGGCACTGCCTCCTAGTGCCAAACCTGCGATGCTACGCAGTTTTGCTAGCAGCGTCTTCTGTAGGTCATCGTTGACCCCTTCAGGCTCAGAGTCCCTGTCTTTTTCCCTAAACATGTTCCGCAGAAAAAATAACTGTGGCTTGTGAGCTCCTGGTGATATTCCTTCTTCTCCCGAGACTTCACTTTCTTTCAGCAACTCCAGGAATTTAGCTGGCCACGTTTCTACGCTTGTCACAAAAGAAGAGTCTTCTTGACCATAGAAAGCCAACCAAAGCTCTGCGAACACCCCGTCAGTCAAAAGATGAACAGAGCTTTGAAATCTGTACCGAACTGTCGTGGTGTGGAAAAGCAGTACGCACAAATTCGGGGGCCAGATAACTGAAGAGTGCATATGATATAAAAGAGGTGTAGACCTCCAGCTATATCAGTTCGCTTGTGAACTCACTGTCTGCTTCAAGTTCGAGACCACTGTCACGTAATACGCGCTCCAGCTCCAAGATGTTGTTCTCTCGAGTTGGTGACTGAGACCCGTCTGGTGGAAGACTACTGTCTGCGCATATAGAGCTCAAGATGTTTAACATTGGTGTCTTGTTAGATTTTATTCCGGCTTCAACTGTCTTGCTCACAGCAGCGTTTGATAACGCAGCTGGTAGACTCAAAACTCTTTCGGGCATGTTCAATGGATCCTCCAAAAAAACAGTTGAAATGGCTGTTTCTTGTTTCGCCGCCTTCGAGGAGCAAATGAAAGAAGATATTAGAATCAACAGCAACACTTCAGATATTTTCGTAAGACGCCATGATATTATCCGGGACAATCCGAGCAATGCCGCAACATTGTGAAGCCGAAGCTGCCATGGCTTAAACATTGTCGTTTTAACCGCGAGCTGGACAAGTCACTGGGGCTTGCTGATAACTTTATTAGAGTGGTTTGGAGTGGGTATTCAGTGTCTGGCTACAATTCATGTAGCCGCGATGTCGCAAGCAAGGGACGGACGTGCAAAAATTTCATTAAAATTCACGCCTGTAACTAAAATCGGACAGGAGAAAAGGCTACCATTTTGTTTGGGAGCGCCGGCGTTGAAGGATTGAGGCCACTGGTCCGCTGGGTTACCTCTGAGGCTCTAGTGAGCATCAGTCGCGAGCAGACATATTCTTCCCCACAAATAATGCGAGACACCCCATACAGTTAGTTACCTTAATCCTATATATATATATATAAATACATATATTGATACTAAATTTTCAACACTTCTGCTTGTGAACCTTGTATCTGTCGGCACCCTATTAGTGATGACCAGCTGCCAGGTCCCTCAAAGTCACCGAAGAGGCTTAACCTTTTGGTTAAAGGCGAGATGAGTTTTTACTGTCGACAAAAAAAACCAAATTGTTGATTAGAAACAGCTGTGAAGGTTTAAGAAACAAAAAAACTTTGAGGTACAAGCAGGCGTAATCAGGCTAATGCGTGGGTTTCCATTTGTATCTGAAATGTAATGTTCCCACCAGCTGATCGCGTCCGCATAATGCACCCATAGTTGCTGGCAAGCACTAAAAATCCAGCAAGGAACATCGAATCACACTTAAATGTTAACTCGGTTTGAAAAGACAACTACTTTTGTGCTACTCTGCGCCATCCTTTTAGTGTGTAGCAATGTGGCAAAGTATCGTTATTTGAATCGGTTGGCGCTGTTTTTGTTATATGTACACTAGGTCTCAAATTCAGTGATCACGACCGGTGAATATGTCATAAATTAGGCTAGGGCCCAATTTTAAAGCGATATTGCGTTGATC